>JBBMHQ010063376.1:0-14379 GCA_037834295.1 Postelsia palmaeformis
GATGACGTAGCCTCCACCAACGCCCGGGCGATTTCGACGGCCGTCAGTGTTCTTCCGTCAGGCATCGCGATGTCCAAGGCGCGCATAGGCCCGATGTTACCGAAGCCGGAGTAGTCGTTCCCAGCTACACACGAATAATTCCGCAGCCTCGCCATCATAGCTTTCTCGTCACTCGACCAAACGGGTACTACGCGGCCTTTGCTTGTTGGACTCCACACTCCGTGCAGCTGTCGCAAAAAGTCAAATAGCACGGACGAATTCCCATAGACTTCTCCATTTGGTTGCAAGATGTTAGAGAGCTGGATGCATTGTCATCCTGTTCCATCTTGACATCCCAAAGTAAAGACTGAACACCCAGCACGACAAGATTATAATCGTTCGCGCGCACGAAGCACCTCCGCCCTGAAGCTGTGTACAAGTCCTCCACGGTTCCGAGCTGCGAGTCGGCTCCGAAGGGTGCCAACACGCGCTCCGCTCGCAGAGAATGCTGCAACATTTTGGTCACTTTCACTACTGTAGCGGAGGTGAACTCGACCGCCCCCCCAGCTTGTTTTTCCAATTATCGTGTATCGACCGGCTCGTGTGCCTGGAGACGCCTGCAAAGCTCTCGAGCTTTTTCTCGCTCCCCTGACCTCGATGTGGAAGCACGCGCCTTGGCCGGGGGGGCTGCACCGTCAAAGACTACGACGGCGTCCCATCCAGTCTATTGGAATCGCCTTATTTCAGGTAGAATGCCCAACACCAGAGTTTTTGAATTGCCTTTGAGCGCAAACTTCACCGCTATAGATCCGCGGGATGCCGCACGATGCATACTGGCATGACCGTCGAAGAGGATGGTGCCCACGCCATTTTTGAGGTCAATCCGCTCTGACGCGATTATCTTGAGCCTCCCCAAAAGACCAGTTACGCCCATCGAACCTCTTTTTTGCTGGAGGGTGTCTCGTACGTGATCAGTAGTGTCCTTAGCAGAAGATGATAACCGTCCAAAGTGTGGAAACCCACCAAGGCGAATCAATACCTGCCTACAACAAAAGAAGACCGAATCTGTTTTATTTTGAGGTCACAATCGTCGAGCATGGCTTCACAAAACATCGACATTTTTGCTGCATCGAAGCACGGTCAGAAAGCCAGGTCAAGGACACGTCTCCTCGACTCTTCGTTTCAGTGCTCCTCCCCGGCATGGCCTGAAAATCCCCTGCCAAAGTGACATCAAAATTTATTTTGATCTCGATAGAGGAAGAGGTTGCCGGGAAAAAGTCTACGGTGTCACCAGGCTATTCGTTTATCATAGGTTTGCTCTTGTTCACAAGCGAATAGTGAATGGTGTTTTTTCCAAGTTTTACGGGAGAGAGCACGACTCCACGAAACACAGGGGTGTGTGCTGCATCTGTGCAGTATCGTGAAGTCAGGCCAAAGACACGTCTCCTCGACTCTTTGCTTCAGCGCTCCACCTCGGCATGGCTTGAAAATTCCCCGCCATAGTGACACCAAAATTTATTTTGATCTCGATAGAGCAAGAGGTTGCCGAGAAAAAGTCTACGGTGTCACCAGGCTTTTCGTTCATCATAGGTTGGCTCTTGTTCACAGGCGAACAATGAATGGTGTTTTTTCAAGTGTTACGGGAGAGAGCACGGCCACGAGACTCAGGCGCGTGTGCTGCATGTTTGCCATCGGAAAGCCAAGTCAACGCCACGTCTACTATTAATGGGCGTTTTGATTTAGTTGTAGTTTTCGGCGAAGCGTGTGAATCTCCTGTCAAAGCTGCACAGCATTTTCTTAAACCACTCAATATTTTCAATAATGACTCATCTTTCAAGCATCGGTCTTTGCTCAGGCGAAAAGGTTTCCTGCCTTTTACAACGTGCTTTGTTTCAAGACGCACTTTCTTGGAGTTATCAAGTATTTTACGGTTTTTACACTGTTCGCGGTTTACGCAGGAATACGAGGCTCCACGAGGCTATACATCCTGTGTACTGCGTGTTTTGACCATCAAAGTGCCGGCCAAGACCACGTCTCTTCCCTCAGTTATTGTTGTTGTCCTCTTCCCGATGCCGCTGCCCTCCATCAAACAAACTACATACAACTTTGGAAACTACAAGAAATAGGAGGATGTGTCTTCCAATCTAGAGTTCCTATAGGTTCAACTAGCGAATCACGGCTAAAATATGTTTTGCATCATATGCAACACGGCCTTATATATACCAACCTGTAGTATATGAGAGGCTCCGAGAATCACATGAGCCGTGCGCATGTTTGAACTAGTGACAACGAAGGTAACCAGAGAACGAGGAAACGTCCAAACAACTTTCTCGTGTATAACACGACATACTCAAAAAATCAAGTAACGCGAGAAGAAAAACAAGACGCATGGGCCGCCTCACCACCTCCCGACCTGCGTTAGAAGACGTGACATGGTACTATACAACGCGAACTTACAGGACTACAAGGCGGAATGAAACAAAACAGCGAGCACCCCATTACTGTAAAAAATTTACAAGGCGAAATGAAACACAACTGCAAACACCGCATTACTCTACGCATGCTTTCGGAAGACTCCACTATTTCACAAATTGGTCAAACAATACGCCTCAACTACTTCACTAACCTCCTCACTTACCTGCGCTCTTCCAGACGGCGTCTCCGCACCCCATTACTCTGCGCATGCTTTTGAAATACTCGACTATTGAACACACTTGTCAGACCCCATTACTCTACACATACTTTTGAAATACTCGACTATTTAACAAATTTGTCAAACCCCATGACTCTATACATGCGTTTGAAATACTCCACTATGTAAAAAATTGTCGAACAATACGCATCAACTGCATCACCAGCCTCTTCACCTACCTCCGCTCTTCCAGACGTTGTACCCGCACCCCTTACCCAACTTGGGCAAACTTGGAAGCTCAGCACCATGAGTCTACGTTTTCCGAAGACATGACTACGTGCTTACTACATACCAGGTACTCAACAAACGAAACACCTGAACCAAACAACCTCCGAACTTGTTCTACCAAACCCCCCCCCCCCCCCCCCACGATTCCATGTTGCCGGAGTCCCCAATTTTAAGTCAACTTAGAAGCTGAAGAATACACGACAGTTAGAAGTGAGAGGCTTATGATGCATCCAGACGACAACCTACCTCGGATCAAATCCTGCAAAGTTCAGAGACACCCCACCCCAAAGATAGCGATGATGGCGCAGCAAAATATTCACCCCTCCTAAACGGCTTGAGCTTCTAGGGTCGAAGTTAAAGCCCCTCCCGAACTTTCCTCTAACTAATATGGAGCATGCGTCCCCTGCGGACCCTACATCAGTGCTAGCGGAAGTGATTAGAGTACGACGGGTATTGTGGCGGTTGTTGCATTGACGACAGTCCAACACCACCCTGAACCATAGACAAGGGCAGCAGACTAAGCACCTGGTGCTGGTGCTGCGGCGGGTGCGTCGGCCGGGCAAAAATTATATGGGGCTGCTGCAGGTGCGGACGGAGCTGATTTTTGGTGGCCAAAAGGGGGCAAACCTGCCTTGCAATTGTGACGTCACCGGGTTGCTCCGGGTTCCAAACCTTGTTTGTTTGATCCTGCCGATCAATCATGGTTTGCAGCTGCGGTGGATGTGCCCCGCGCCAGGGTCGACTTCTGAGGAGGGGGTTGAGGACCTGATCATAGTAGGACGAGCGCCATCAAACCACATGATCAAAATTCAATAAAAACATACTTGTAATAAACGAAGCTTTGAATAAGCGACTTGGAAAACAGTAACAATATACTTGAACGGTTACCGTAGGAAAATGGAGCGTCGCGTGCGTAACTCTACCGAACTCGTCGAACAACGATTGTTACTGACCTGGTGTAGGTACGACATACAGCAGTATACCACGCCACGAAAGACTATTGGGACGAACGCGCTCATTTTGGCGTTGATGTTATTCGTGATTTTTGTTTTTGACCTCTGGTGTGCGTGATTGGTCTGAGTCCGTAGTCGAAGATCGAACGACGGGGAAGGGGAAGCGTGTTTCCTAGCCTTTCTTGACGACGTTGACGAGGAAGCGGAGGGGCGGTGTCGCGTATCGTAGCGCGAATCCTTGCAGGTGTCACTATTGGCACTGGGAATGGCAGCGTTGCAAAGGCGGAACAAACAAAACGACGACAGGAAGCGTGGACTAAATAGGCAAATATTTCTTGGTTTTTGAGGGGGCGTCTATACATCCAGAGATACTGCGTCAATATTTTGATTATTGACGGGGCGTCAACCATATATCCAGAGTTACTGCCTCTATTTTTGCGAGTTTTGACGAGGCGTTAACCATACATCAAGAATTCAGCGTCAGTATTTGATTGAAGAGGACGGTCTGCAACGACCGCTATGCATGTAAAGGTGCTACCATGAAGATGCCAAAAAAAAGCACGGAAGGCGACTCGCCTCATCTGGGACAAGAGGCGCAAAGCTTTCGCGTTTTCGTTCGCCAAAGTTTGAAGTTCATCCAACGTCACGGTGACAGTTTGGAGCACCGTGCCCAGTAAACACATCACTCGAGAGTGCTGCCCTGCTGCCAATGTCGTTGTGTTTAAAGCGGAGATCTTCATAGCACTGCCCACGTCCTGCGCGAGCCCGTCGGAGTAAGGCGTAACACCCTCGCACAAGCCCTTGCAGAGAGTGTCTTTGCGGATGCCTTCAGCGTTTTTTTTTACACTCCGGCGAGCTGATCTATGTCCGTCGCCGTCAGCAAGGCGTCCTTCGCAAGTTCAGAACGCAAAAAAGAAGCAAAAATAGTTTCCAAGAATAGGCCTTTTTCGAAATAAAGCGATTGCATAGGAAAACCTGCTCCGTATTGGCCTCTGTTCACAATTCACGGCACGCAGTAACCCAACATGTTAGCATTAACCAGGTACTTGTTTTTTTTGGCTGTGTTCCCCTGTGACCAGTAGTAACCAAGCAGACGAATGTCAGGACCTTTGCGAATACTTGATCCAATTCCACCACGAACAACAGAAGAAAGAAAAAGACAGAATGCACAGAACATATCACAAACGTCTAAAATGTGCGCACAACACATCACACACGAAAAAGAGAGTATGGGTCGGGTTTGCGACACGTAGACGTCTACATATCATGTACTACACACACAACCACTTACTCACGCCTCCTCCCCAACAACAAATATAGAACAACCACGCCCTACAAAATTATTTATACATGTGGGAATCTTATAGCGTGGTAGCAATCGCACTTTCCACTCTCACGGGACGAATAACACGAGGCGGCCACCTTACCTCCTCGACCGATGGGTCGCGTGAGTCAGACTGGGCGCCCTTTCCCCCTTTGGCCTTGCGCCCCGACCTTTTGACCTCCGATGGCGCTTCGGTGGCAATAACTGTCTTGAGCGTCACCATTGCACTGTCTAGGGACGTGGTCGCTTCCGCGATACCCTGGGATGTACACGAGCGTATTTTTTTAACGATAGGATCCGAACAAAATTAATGCTCGACGATTGATGTACATGAAGTGTTTTGGGATATACGTGGCAGCTTGAGAAAACACAATCGTTTCATGGGGACGAGCAACTCGGGAACTACCACGATAAGATATGTATAACATGATAATATGTGAGGGTATGCGTACACTGTACTAGCTGGGAATCGACATACGGCTCGACTGTCGGCTGGACACAACTTGGATGTCATACTTGTGTCCAAAAACATACAGCACACTGGTTTGTCGTGGTTCAAGGATGCCTCGTGTGTGCGGTATCCGTGTTATGCTTTTATTACCAATAACACGACGAGAACAAACCCCCACGAATAAGACTATCGACTTGACTAACAACAATCAACAATACAACCGACGTACTACATCAAGCCACATATGCTCGACAACTACTCAAGACGAGCTCACACCAACTATCGGCCATTGCAAACATCTAGTATATAGCAATGAAAAAAAAGGGTCAGATTTTTCCGAGGAGGGTCCATTATAATCAAAACTCTTACACGTTGCTCATGAATCAATGTCGGTATATTTTGACCCACCTTCGTCGCCAAACCAAGCTGGGGAGCCAGTGACTTTTCCAGAATTCCGTGGGCGGTCACGTTATTGTCTGTTGTCATCCTCTTCAGACGTGCTTTGTTGATGGGGATTTTGTCGGCAACTCCCTCGACAGCTTGGACGAAAATATGTTCCTTGACTATTAATAGCCTAATCATCAACTCGATGAAGGGGGGGCCCTTGTAGGGTATTGCAAATCGATCGTGTAGAGCTGCACCTTTGATTTTGTTTGCCGAAGTCGCACCCGAGGCGCCGTAGTCGACAGCATCGTGCCTAGATGATTGCGCGTTTCGAATTCTAGAAGATTCGCGTGTTGGAGTCAAGATCACGCTTTTGGTGTTTGGCGCCGACTTCTTGTTGGTAGACGGGGCGGGGGTTGGCAGATGAACGCCACCTACGGCAGTATTGATGACATCTGCACAAGAAAAAGCAAAGTGAGTAGTAGGAGCGTGCATTAAATGTGAGGATTGGATCTAATGAGGTAGACGCCTTCGTCTATTTGAACACAGTTGAAATGAGTAAGAGTAATCTGAACAAAAGTATAACAGCGAGAACACGGCAAGGGGCTTTATTGGAAATTAATGTAGATACGAACACTGACAAAAAGTGAACTAATATGTATTCGTATGCCATTATGTGTACCAGGAAGCGACTATGACGGGGGATCATAGTGTTCGACCAACGGCCAAGACAATCAACTGTACACGGGATGTTCCAACGATATTTGGCCCCTTTCGGTACAGAATAACGATGGCGCACAATAACAAGCGCTGCAGTACACTGTCCAAAACATCGCACAGACGTATAACGCTGAGTATTAGTACTCCAGGTATCAAGGTACAGTGGAAATGTCCACATCACCATCCAAATATTCCAAATGGATGGGTTGGTTTTGTCCCCGATGACAGTAGTCAGGGGGGTACAGACCCGCTACTTCTGGAGTGCAGCTCAATAATTACGAGAAAGACGCGTTACGTGGACGAATATCGTCGGGTTGATAGTAGCGATAGACGACAGACGGCAGAGTCGACCGCTGGACACCAGACTGAGCGGCCTGCTGCTTAATAGACAATCGGAAAACAGGAAAGAAGCACACCCTGAGTGGCTATCAAGACGCCGCTTCTGCTACTCTATGTATATACCGTACAGCGGTGCTGCCGATACTTGTCATTGGTGGAGAAACTACTCGACTGGTGTTGTCATTGGCGAATCGTATCTGCGTCAGAGCGAGGTGCAGATACAAAGGTGTTCGGTTTAATCGCAAATCAAAGGTTTCGAAGTCGCCATTATCGCTTGGAAAGTACTATACTAATAGTCAAACGTACCGACAGCCATGCGGATATTTAGCCCTACGTACGAGTACTAATCCAAGTCGTCTAAAGCCTAGGACGTCATAATATTTACATACCTTGTTGCGCTACTCACGTTGGACGGCACCGGATCCGGTGGGGGGTGGGGGGAGGACTACAACGTCGTCATTGCTGTTGTCAGGTAAAGGACCTGCGGGGGTAGTGCTTAACGTATGCGGGGGTTCAAAGCCCAAGGAGGACAAAAACAGGGTTGCACATGTCAAACCGTTTCTTATGCATGTTTTCTGGAGATTGCAACAGTTTGATCTCAAAGAAACATGAGCATGAATTATATCTCGCCAACTCGATCATCCTGCCACCCTGATTAATCAGGGCCCGAGTTAACAAACTACATGACCCTTGGTATCGGTTATGATAATGAATACTCCGTACGATGTTTCGTATACAAGCAGGATTCGTTGTAGACGAAATATGTCTGGCATCTCGTTTCATATGTATCACCAGGTATACTCGTATCACTGCTCGCTGCTGTGAGGCTGTGCTATAGCGTGCCCACCAACTAAGCCGACACAATGCTCTCGACTCGCCGGGCAAGCTCAGAATCTGGGTGCCGTCGATGCTCGCTTGGCGCGCAGAAGCGGCACGCGCTCATCAGTACACCGCTAACATGCGCCTACAGGGAGGGTCAACCGCTGTGTACTTCGTAGTATCATGGCATCCGATGCATTGCCCACATCGGTGGGTGGATGTTAACATTTGCCTGTCTATGGCACGTGCTCATCAGTACACCACTAACATGCGCCTACAGGGAGAGTCAACTGCTGTGTACTACGCCTACAGGGAGAGTCAACTGCTGTGTACTACGTAGTATCGTAACACATGGTGCTTTACCCACAGCAGTGGGTGGACGTCAACATTTGCCTGTATACTCACTCGGGACACCGGACGAAGAACCACGTGGTAGCGCGTCCACCTCGATCGCCTCGCCTGCGTAGAAATCAGTTGGGGTGCGACGGAAGTGCGAAGCTTTTTTCTGAATATCAATACCCATGTACTCGTAACAACAGACCGCCTTGAACGAACAACTGCTGTTTGGATTTTTCAAATTTCGCGCATATACGATAAACAACGACTACTCAAACGACGTACCAAATAATATTACGGGGCCAGGACAGGTTTTGCAATTGACACCCTGGCAGGAGGTGCCGTCAAGCCACAATACCTAAGAAATCTAGCCCTGAGCAACGTCACGGAACACAGGTTAGATACAACGAGCGGAATGTGCGGTACGACCGAGGGCGCCTATTTATGGTCTTACCTCCCGAGGGCAATCTGGAGGTGCTGCCTAGACCCTGGAAGAACTTTTCCGCATCGCAATCCTCGCAACCCGAGCGCGTGCACATGAGGTGGCACAGACGACTGCAGAATTTTTTGGCGATCGTTGGAATCGCGCCTTGGCGACCAATGCACTTACATCCACCGGCACACTGGTTTGGCTCGGACAAGCCAGACTTATGGCCGACAACCTTGCGGCACACACCTCCATGCCCACAGACAAGACCCCCCTCTGGTTTATCTTCAACCCCGTTCAGGGCTTGAAGGCACATGTTATGCACCGATTATTTACAGAACTTGCAGACATGACTGCCCTTATCTTGATCAAGGTGCTTGCACCCCCCAGCTATAGAGCACGAGGGCATTGCTTAGAACGAGTGTTTGAAGGAGTGAATGGGGGGAGTGTGTGAAGCAGTGAATGGGGGGAGAGGGTCGTACGATATCTTTTGTCCGCTTGCATATCCACCACAAACTATTTGGTTTTTTTTCCAACTGTGGCTTTGTATGCTTCCTCAAGGGTTTGGTTTAGTCTCGTCGGAGATGAGGTTTGCTTAATGTCTCTTCAGAGCCAGGATTATCCCATGCTGGTATAGGAGAACGTCGTGGCTCCGTCACATTATTGGAGTGGGAAGTACCACTTGTTCTCTGTGACAAGTCCGAGCGCCACCGTACTGCAAGGTGTGTTCCACAGATGATTATGAGGGTTGTCACGAAGCGGTGTTTCGCGGAATACCGTTTCCTTATTCATTGGCAGTATGATTTTCTATGCGTCAGCTGTCGTCCTAAGCTCTCGCCCTCGTTTCGGAAAAGGCGGAGGGACACAGATCACGCCAGAC
Source organism: Postelsia palmaeformis (assembly GCA_037834295.1). Taxonomy (NCBI): domain Eukaryota; class Phaeophyceae; order Laminariales; family Laminariaceae; genus Postelsia; species Postelsia palmaeformis. The sequence goes on from JBBMHQ010063376.1 coordinate 9,533, forward strand.
ATCGCGTCGGCGCTCCCTACAATATTTTGGTAACTGCTGTCGTGTCGAATTCACCCCATCAGCTAGCTAGGTGCACACCGCGCCTTACAGCACCGTGTTGTAGTCCTGCACGGAGTTGCTGCTGTTGTTCTTGAGAGTCAAGTACCGGTAAGGTGACAACGCCTGCATGTCTCCAACTTACTGGACGCAAGGATGGTTACTATGACGTCGTGGAGACCACATTGCGGTGGGGATATCGTGGGAATCATATCGGGCACCCCTGCTGGTCGTGGCTCACTGTGGACCTGATTACGTAGAGCGCTTTTACGCCACCGGGCCGTTGTGGAAGTACACGATGGTCAAAACATCAAATGAAAAAGACAAAAAAAAATGCCCAGAGTTTCCACAAGAAAATAACATCGAAATCGGTTCCCCCTCACGCTGCTTTCATTTTTTCAGTTCCCCCGTGGCAAGAAGTCCATAGTCGCTCTTGTTGATTACCTCGCTGACCTTGCCATCCTCATTTAAGGCGTGCTTTTCTTCAGAAATACCGCCAATGGGCCTCAGTTGCAACGGCATGCACACTCCCTCCAAGCTAGAGGTACCAACAAGGTGGCGCTTGATGATGTGCTCCTTTAATTGCAAGAGTTGTCGCTCAAGCTTCCCCCCTATAGATTTTAACTGGGCAAGAGCCATGAGGTATCGAAAAGCGTCGTGGGATAGATGCATCGCGGCGGGCCCTCACCACCGCGAATCGAAACTACGACGCAGTGCAGGTGAAGGCTCTTACGTATGTCCTCTGCTCCAAGGGTCCGCAGATCCTCTTTCAGCAAGCAGTACCGTACATAACCCACCACCGCACTGCTTCCATCCGCATCGGAAAAATGGAGTTGCATTCTACCAGATATTTATTGACGGTACGTGCATGCGTGCAGAGGGGAAGGATTCTGCTTTTAAACAACATAAACTGAAGTAAAAAACGTCACATGTGAGGATGGTTTCGGAGCAAAGGCAGTTTGTGGCGGGGGGGCTGATGTGGCCGTGGGGGATGTTCGGGCAGATTCTTGTCGTCAAGGGTGCAGCGCATTCAGCCAGATTGTTCCTTGCCGACCCCCTTGCACTTACTTCCCAAATTTCAATTATGAATTACTCTTAGAGTCCAGGACATATGCTAAACTGTAATTTCTCCAACCCCCGGGCGTCCCAGCCTGACATTCTTAACTGCCAGATATATATTGTAAGTGCTGTCACGTGCAATGTTTGAACACCCTCCGCAGTTTTTTTTTGTACTACTGTCGTTGGCTAAGAAAGAAAAATGGGACGCTAATTGATATGTCCTACTGTATCGGGCTCCGGGTAAGGTCATGGGCGTGCCACCCGTTTTTTACTGACAATATTTGGTCCTGTTCACTATGGCCCCTCGTAATACGTACGTAAAAAAATACGGTGCTGGCGTTGGTGGTCAGCAACTGTATGGTTGGGGTTGATTTTTACATTTTGAAAAGTAGGTCCAATTATTACGAAACAAAAAAAGTGAAAAATTATCAAAATACCAAGTGAGGAAGTGCGTGAGGAAAAGTGGTGTACCTGGTGTACGAGTAGACCTGTTGTGTTGTTTTGCGGCGACCTTGCAGCAGGGATCAAGGCATACAAATGTTTACCGTCCCGTTCAGCCAGGTAAGAAACATCTACCGTGCCGGCCCGTCGAAGCAAAACCAATTACCGTGCCGTCCTGCCGTAGGGAAAAACATGTATTTATCGTCCTGTCCCGCCGAGGGAAAACATATTTACCGCCCCGTCCCGCCGTGGCAATCTGTCCCGCTGATTTTTACCGTACCGTCCCGTCAGGAACTTGTGCACCTGCTGCCCCGCCCTGCCAACTTATAATGTCTTTATCTTACTGTGTTACAGTCTCGTCCCGTCCCGGGCGCTTTTATTAGTTTCGCCGCCAAACAAGAAAAATATGTTCCGTCCCGCCCCGCCACGGTTCTCAGTCATCATGATGAGCCATGCAAATTTGTTCGAATTAAGTTTTTCCAACTTACCAACCCGTGCCGCCAAGTCAGTGGTAGCGTGGTAGCACATCGCACACACACGCTAGGGCCCCTTTTGAACAAACAAGGTACGTCATGATTTCTACGGTATCGGTGCCTATCTCGTCTAATTCGTGAATCATTTATTTGCTTGTTGCAGACGCAGCGCCTCCGGAATCCACCTTTTATAAGGTTGAATTCGTTTTGTGCCTTTGTGTCTGGGGGTTTCGAACGGACCATGTACCAATCTTCGTGGGCTTCATGGGTGGTTTTATCGATTTATCGTGCCGTATCGAAATATAGTATGTATCGTGTCGAAAAGCCTAAATCGTTACGATACCCGATACGATACGATACGATATTTCGATACAGTATATCATGATGTTTGGCACGATATTCGACACGATTCAGGGCCGTTTTTAACGACTGCTAGAAATAGCAGAAAACTTGATACTCAGCAAGGGCAAAATTCCAAAAACTAGGAAATAGCATATAGTACCAAGTGAAGAGTTTAGAGTACTACTGCTGCAGATGCGCCTTATAACGTTTACGCGCTTTCATGAGCCTGGTGTCCCCATACTCGCACTGGCACTGCTCACACTGCTACCCACTCTGTGTGACCGCTGCCGGGTTTATTCGCCATAATGACAGAGGCTTGCCAGCAGCGACATGAGGGTGCAGTTTTGCTGCTGATGATGATGCTGCTACATGCAAGTAGCTACCCCCACCTAGAGTTTCCAAGCCGCATCTGGTATGATACCCATGTATGCAGGTACAATCGCTTCGCGTCGCGGGCGGTATCGCCCGCTTTGCTCTCTCACGAGGAATGATGGAACGGAACAGGGTTAGGGTTAGGGTTAGGGTTAGGTAGCGGCAGCAATTCGTGGTACGATTAGCGGAGCCAGGTTCTCCCTGCTAGTCTACCCGGTACCTTGCTACCCTGTTTGCCGGCTCCGTTCTGGTTTCGTCAACTATGCCCCGCCTCTCGGCGTCAGATAGTACAAAAAAAGAAAAACAGGCTCGTCACCCACCTACCCCACACGACTGCATCCATAAGGCTCATCAATAAAGAAGAAAATAAGAGAAAAACATAGAATAAAGATCACAAAGGATCAGCGCAAGAATAAAAAACCAAAGAAGGAAGACCACCTTCGAACCAACTGCACCAGTTAGTGGCACGAGTAGCAAAGGCATGCTCTGCGTCCTAGTCGGTCTGGTTTCTTGCTACCCTGTTTGCCATCTCCTTTCATCTTTCGTCGACCGCAGTGCCCCTTCTACTCCTCCCGCCCCCCTCTTCCCTCCGCGCATTTTCTTGGTCGGTTTTCTATCACTCCTTTTGGTGCCTCCCCTCTCCTCATTCTCTTGGCCATCAGCAACAGCAAATGGGCGGCGCTGCCCACTCAAGTCAGTCTTACCCTCATGCAACTGCTGCGCGACGAACAGCATATCAATATTGATCGTGCAGGCCGGAAGCCGCACTATTCCTCGGGGGGTAATTGCTCGGCCTTGCAGTAGTTGCTGAGGCGGAGCGCGACGATTTTGAAAGAAAAAATTGCCTGCGTGGGAAACAAGCAAAATCCCTCTGTATTTGTTGCAATCACTTCGGTTTTTCTCTTTTTGAAGGACTTTGTAAATCGCAACTTCCCATAGCTGGGGACTTTTTCTGTTGCTCAAGTACTGGTAAGGATGTTGTGAGAGCACTGGGCGACTGCGAGGTGGTCGACTTCCAGGAGTTCGACACGGAGATCACCTAGGCCGACAGCCTTCTCATTTGACATCTCCGCAAGTGATTCCGTCATCTCGTTCGTGAATTGTTCGTCTGCGAGCAACGGTTTGAGCGGTTGCGCTCGAAAGAGGTCGATGATCGTGGGATTGAGTTTAAGCGATTTCGTGTCCAAGAGTTTGCGGTAAGACCCCGCCCATCGTTCACGAAATTGAACCTCGTCCCGCAGCAGCGTGTCATAACTCATCCCTAATGAACTCCTCGCTCCTCGCTAGTCCCTTCCAGTCCTACCGTACTCTTAAGCTGCTCGTAAATGACTTTCTGGTCGTTGTTCGTTAGGAGTCGTTCGGTTCTGTCGAAGAACGCTTCGAAGTACGTATGCAGTCCTGCGGCAATCACTTTCTGCAGGTTCGCACACGCAGGTCTTAGTGTCTTCCACGCGGTTCACTCCTGGGGGTGGGCACGCAACAATTGTCGTACATCCTCCCTTGCTGACCATGCTAAAAAAAATTGCGGTCGAGGGTCCGGCAGACTCACATCATCCATGCCTGCGGTGGCGACGTGGAGGTGGGGGTACTTCTTTTTCGATCGAATAAATCATAGCCGTGGGGAAAATCTCAGCCATATCAGATGTATCACGGGGCTGGATTAGTTGGTTCAGAGTGGACAAGACCCTCGCGACTAGTCGTTCACGACACTTTACGACGGACGCAGAAGAAGAACGACCGGGAGAAGAACCTTTATTGCGGTTCTCCTGGTCGTTCTACAGCGGAATTAAAAACTAAACACTTCACTACAGTACAAGAAACCGGAGCATAAACGCCTTGAACCACATTTTCAAGCATTCGCGACGAGCTCCTCCCCGAAGGAGGACACCAAAAGTGCTGTCGCTTTCGCACAATCAGCGGAGTGCGCCATGGAGCTAATATCTGCCCTACCTATCTTTGTCTCGATTGGATTACTCATGGGTTGCTCAGGAAAGTAAACACTCGGCTACAGAACAAGAAACCGAAAATTCAAGCGACCGGAACCACATGTTCATACTTTAGCGATGAGGTCCGCCTTAAAGAAGAGCGCGCGATGTGCTGTCATTTTGGCACCCTCAAGGGGGT
>JBBMHQ010063387.1:0-14375 GCA_037834295.1 Postelsia palmaeformis
TTTTCTTTTTCCACCGCGACCATGCTGGCTTGCTCATCTCGGCAGAAGTTGCGCAGGTGAAACACGGCCACGATCAAATCAGTCCGCTCTTCGTACGCCACAGCTAGGGGCTTCCACTAAATGCCCCATTTTTGAAATGAGGATACCGAACGACCGCTCGATCCGAAGTTGGCCGAGGTGGAAGTTGAAGGAGTCATGCTCCTCCGGGAGGCATTTCCCAGGGTACGGCGTCAGCAGCATCTCGTTGATTGGGTTCGCCGGATCCCCAAGAATGTGGTACCCGTCTGGATGTAAATTAGTCGACTTTGACAAAGAAGATTGGGTTCACGCCAACCAATCGTTCGGAGCCCCCGGAGCGATGATAGAGATGCTGCCGAAGCGATAATTGGCATCGCACGTCGCCTGTACGTTATAGCCGTACCCCGTCTTGCTGCCTCAATAATATGACAATGTGTTCGATGTTCTTTTCGCAGATGGGGCTTTCTTCTCGACAAACAGGTCGTCGGTGGCAGCCAAAACTCCACCGAAGATGCCGTTCGTGTTCTGGTTGTGTTCTTGGCCTGAAGTTGGGAACAACGAAACCATTGCCAGGGAGACGCGCTTCAGCGTAAGCCGAATTAATATATATGAAAGACAATGCTGCTGCAGAAACAAGGCTAGTCACGAAGAGATAAAGTATGCGTGTAATTATCTTCGTTGAAATATTCTATGCCCTCCACCCTCTCAAGTACAACTCTCACATGTATGCCCTACACCGGTTCATGTACTGTTGCATATCGCTGTTGTGTTACATCTCACGTTGGATTGCGCAGCCAACTTTCGGCAGTCTGCTACTGTCTGCGGAAAGAAGAACGGGCCGACTTCAGGGGTATTGTTGATGGCGTCGACGACCTCCTACAAAATGGTGTACACCATGGCGTGTGAAACGCTAAACCTCGATGCGACATCCAGATAGGAACATCCCGCGAGTATTCGCAGGCCTACTGCCAGGCGAATCTCCACCTCGATAACTCCATGCTTCGCGCGACGCAGTCCTGCGTTAGAGGACTAGCAGCGGCAAAAATAACGTTGGTGGTATCCACGGCTACTAGCACCATGTTCAACACCATCCATATGCAGCAATAATAGTCCTGTTGAGCGGCCTGCCGCAATGCACTGCGTAGCATCGGCGAACGAGATTACAACAGTGTTGTCGTATTTATGTACACATTTGTAAAGCTGATATAACGCCTGCATCGCTGCTGCTGTCAATAGTTTTCTGGTCGACACGCTGTACGACAGATGCTCTGCGCGTGGTACGAACGATTGATTAAAGGTTGCACTGGCACACTCTAACTCATACCGGTACCTGGTACGAGTATTTATTTTCCTGTTTGGTATATACCCGTACCTGGTATGATACGATGGGCCGTACTCCTTCCAGATAGCATGGCCACACTACAGTAGTGGTCCCTCTATAGTGCCGGTATGCGCAAGGTAGCAATACCGGCACTTTAGCTGGCACCGGCATCATTCGGCAACACTGCCACACTGGTTGATCCCATCCGTGCCAAGCGATTTCACCGGCATTATTTGACCGGCGCTATAGATGGACCCCTACTGTATAAACGCATGATACACACACAACGTCCGTACAGGTGACAGGCCAAATACTAAACAGCGTCGGAGGTATTACAGCAGTAGCATGCGCACAATACACACAGCACCAGTTTCACGGCTGAGTAGAGCGACGTGCATGTAACAGCACCAGTTGATAGCCACGTGAAAGCCGGTCCAAGTCAGCATGGAGCAACTGCCTGTGGTTGGGTGTGGTTGTGGGTCAGCTCTGAAAGAATGCTGTAGCCGCCGCGCTGCGAGTTAGTTCAAATTCAAGCACAAAACACGTATGATACTCGTACTCGTATACCAGTATGATATACCATACTCACGTCCAAAGCGCTCGTTCTTTTGGAGAGCTGGTCGGAGCAGGTCAGCGAGCTTCACGAAGCTCTCCTCGGGCATTCGAAAAGTCTTCCGGAAAGCCTTGCGGCGACGTAGACCTTCTCTGAGCTCTGCCCACGACATGCGGTGCGGCTCGTACACCGGTGAACGTGTCTGGAGAGCATGAGGTGTGGCTGCTGAAAGCATGCCCATGCCCAGCAGGATAAGAACAGCAGCTATTGCCTTCATGATGTTGCGGCGCCTCGCGTCCGAATAATTTGGTGGGTGGAAACGTGGCCTCGTCCTACTCGACGAATCATCTTCCGGGGGCCCAGACCGCTTCCTTCGGTGGTCCAAAATGTGTCACCTCCCTAGTCAGCGTTTCAAGCTATCCGCTGGTCCCAGCGTTGATCCAAGGCGCTTGTCGGAGCACTGCCTCAGAAATCGTGAAATCTGTGAAATGGTTTCCAATATTTGGAATGCGAAGACTTCGAAAATTATCAGGGGCCGTAAAAATTCCTAAATAACGACAGAACGCCTCCGTATCTTTATACAAATTTCCGAAACTTGAAAAATTTGGAAAAAAGTTGCTCCGATAAGAACGGCCTTTAGTCGTATTGTCTAGAGCTAGTCAAAGCACCAGGCACGAGAAAAGAAAGGATACGTATATAATTTTATAGCACCAAAACAATTCCCGTTAATATACATAAAATTTAATATGAACATACCAGGTGACGTTTTTATTGCGATATCTGTGCAGAGTATTCTCGGAAAAATGAGAGAATGTGAATTTTGTACGTACGTAAGAAGTTTAGCTTATCAGATGAAGGCGATGTTTCAATGTACATGAATCGTAGCCCTTGGTACATACACCCTGTCTGGTACGTAGTCGCAACCTACACGCAACAGCGCAGTGAAGTAGAGGCAACGCTACAGGTTCAAGGTGTGATACAGACTAGTTTGAGTTCCCACCCACCCGCCCGTGTTTTTGAGGGAGGGAGTTAAATGGCCGCAGCGGGCCGAAAAATGTTGATCGTTTGCGTAGAACAGCGATTTAGTAAATGTTTCATCTGCGCAGCCAGCCATTCCATACCCAAGATTTGTCAGGCACAGTCACGCCGATACAAAAAAACTACGGGGGCAGAACGCTGCTGGTGCAAAGAGACATCGTGCGGGGACAGTTTTCAACACTTTGCCCAGCATACTTGAATGTAAGCATTTTATCAGGCTGGAACACTTCATCCGGAATTCGCGCAGAATACGTTTCTTACATGTGCTGGAGCACCTTGTGCGATCATAAGTGCAACGATGTGAGTTTGTTCAAACGCAGTTTTGTTTTTCCGAACGAGCAGCATGCCGATCCATTTGCGAAAGGTTCTACGGATTTTCAAAACGCGCTGCCACCGATTCGTTTTACAAAAGGATACAACAAGCGAAATGTGCACGAGGCAACAAACGAATTCAAAAACGAGGAGACGTTGCCCCCATAAATAGGCCACCAGATAGGTACGTAAATTCGTACGTACTGGGTCAATAGTTATCACTGAAAGTTGCTGCAGGCAGTGTTCAGCTGTTCGTGAAGCATGCTGTGCCTGTCCATCTTACAAAAAAGAGGACACTGCATTTAAAAAAAAGAACGCCTTTCGTTTGATTTCACCAGAACAACGAACGAAATATGAACGAAGGACCAATAAAGTAAAAGCGGGGGCAGGTTGTGCCGGTTAAAAATACCATTCTGCGGGGGACCCTAGTAAATAGGACCAAGTGTTGTCCGTCAAAAAGGGTAAACATAAACTCCCTAGGTTTTTGTGTATAGGTTTTAATTTATATGTTTCCCCGTACACTATTAAAAGCACGTTGTTTGTACACTCTTGCTAGTTTTTGCATTGTTAGGGTGATGATGCGGGCAGTGCCTCACTCTTCGTGCAGCACAGTACGAGTAACATGTGCGTTAATATGTCATGCTTTCTTCATACGTATAAAAACCAGGGAAAAGGGAGAGTGACCAACAGCGGGTCCAGGCACGGTACAAATATTGCACTCGTACGAGGTTTGTAGAGTATCCTGCGGATGGCACGACACAAACCAGCGAAAGATCTTCCAGGAATACTTCCCGCATGGAATACTGACGAAATCGATCAAGGTTTCCCATGTTCGAGGAATATACAGAGTAGCTACGGACGTACCCGTATAAAACTATACTGTTGATATATATATATTTATTCAAATATATATAATGTGTACGAAGTATATGTAGGCTATCACTTCGCTGCTTTACGAAGTGGATCACTCGTGGACAATCGTTAAAAGTCGACTTGTCAGGAGCGCGATCACACCAGCGCGAACGAAAAGAAATGAGGGCAGGACTACGAGCGGATATCAACAGTTCGCTTGGGCTACTGCTGCACGTGCAGTCCGAAAATTGCTTCACGTAACGAAAACGACTACAAAACAGGAAGCATGTCAGGATGATGCTCAAAGCGTGGGGAGGGCAGAAGAAGGTCGTGAGAAGCTGTTCGTCTAGGTCAGCGGTGACCAGTCCTAGCCAACGTCGTTGAACTCGAAGAGCTAAAAAGATATACCAGCTGGTAAGAGGCACAGGGATGTCGAAACTTAGTGTGGCACGCTTCTGGCAGGCCACGAACTTCTTTTTATTGCTCCACAAGCAAATTGAGGGAGAGGAATAATCCAGGAGTAGGCGAGGTGGGCTTTGTCGGGAATACAAGTCAGCTAAGATGTCCACCGAATCTAACCTGAAACGCAAAAACGCTCTTTTCCAAAACGAGAATTATCATCATGAAGAACACTCTCGAAGCGCTACGTAAATGTAGGCATACAGCAGTCACATTTGAGCGGGTATGTTCCCTGAAGGGTTTACGTGGACCTTTTAAAAAGAGCTATGGCCTCTGTGCTTGCGCTCCTATTGGCCCCTCTATGAGCGGGGCTTACTCGCTCTTCTACACGTACGAACCGAGCGGCTGGATGCCATGCACAGACCGCTCCATCAGCCTGCACCACTAAGCAGGCCATACAAATATCACCACGCCGTCTGACCTGTGCTCGCGCAGGCTCCCGTCAGCGGTTGGTAGTAGTGATGAGCCATCTTGTTTCCGCCACTCGTCTCGGTGTAGTGACAGGGCAGGTGCTGTTGGCGTGGTTTGGGCCGCAGAGTTCTTTGACTGATCTTGTCCCAGGAAAGCTCTGGGGGCATATGCATTGCATTCAACAACGAGGTTGCTGGAAGGCATCATTTCCAGGGGGTTATTATCATCATTGACCATTTTGTTTTGACTTGCTAGCCGCTCGGCAAGGGTCTTGTCTCTGTTTCGCATGCAAGCCCCTCAGGCAGCCCTCTTTCAGGCAACCACCTCGTTTGGCTTCAATCCAGCGGCTGCACTCGTGGCTTCCTTACAGGCCTCTCGACGCCTACCTCAGCAATCCCCTGTCGCGCCGAGCCGACGTAACATCCCCCGCGGCTTGTCGGCTCGAGAGCCAGCAACGCGGCATATTGGACGGTGAGTACGAAAAAGCTTTATGTCGCGAAAAACGGTCGTCGGTGCATACGTCGTCAAGTACTAATCGGGGCTTTTGCACACTCCGCTTCTTTGTTACTGTGGCCTCGCTGCTGCCTTGTACCCATGTTCTGGGCTACGGTTGCCAAAGCTGGGGAATCCTTCGCCTGGCTTACTTCGTCGGTTTCACCTTTGTCCTTGGGCACATCTTTATATCTGAGATTGTCAACTCCTCATAATCGTTGTCTCGGAATCCGACGCGCCAGTAAGGCGAACAAAAGTCGTCAACCTATCCTACCCGGTGTATCTAGTTATATTCCACCGTGTGCGATCTAGTGACCGTTGTTCCTATCTGGAATTGGGCTAGGGCCTCACTTCTACCTTAGCGCGCGCGTTGCTTCGGGCTGGGTGCTTTCTGAGTTTGTTCTGCGCTAGGGGGGGCAAGGTTTTAAAGGGTATTAAAGGTATCTAGCTGTAGTGGGGCAAAACTGTCCAACGCTTCGGTCTCTGTGACCCAGTATGATGAATCATCATTTCGAAACCTTCCTCGGTACTCCCAACGAACTTTCCCTGATTCACTCGCCACGCTTTTGCGGTCTTTGAGCGTATACATCGGCGCTGCTGCGACCGAGTCTCCTTTGAGACCAAGGTCTTCCCCCCACACTATTTGCGCAAACTTGTCCCCTATGAGGTGTCTCAGGTCCGAGGAGCGCCTGTAAAAGGGCCTGAGCGATGCAACAGACACAGTGTGGGATCGTTTTCTTCTGCCTTTTTTTTATACCGGCGCTCATATCCTTAAACACGACCTTAGTCACAGTCCACGGGCCTGTCCACTTTTGTTAACCAACTTTGGTCCCATTCTCTGTGGGAAGAGCGAGCTCTCTCTCTCCTGCGCCATAACTAGGTCTCCCTCAGCTACGTTTACCCCTGCCGATGCTTTCGATATCTTGGCATTACGGTGTTGTCTGGCTGACTCCCTATGCTCATGGGTCTTCTTTAGAGCAACTGCGACCTCGCGCATTTCGTTTCTGCGAGTCTCAACGATGTTGCTAACACCGCCTGTGGCTTCAGTGTAATCTTCTGTGGGACCAACACGTCAAGCGTTCTGCGCGGGCTACGACCGAACAGGAGCTGGAAAAAGGTCATACTGGAAGGTAACGGTGGGTCTGATATTGTACGTTTGACCCAACAGGCGTCGGCAACGTACTCGCCTCACCTAGTCGGCCCGGTCTGACGAAACTCGGGGACAACATCTTTGACCCAGGCTCCTACTCTCCTGATGCCCCCCTGACCCCTGGGGTGGTCTGGTGGGCCGAAATCTATATGGATATTTAACAGTCGACATAGGTGCTTCATTACCGCAGCCGTAAATCCCCCCCCACCCTCGGCCCTAATGAACGAGGGCACCCCAAATGTGAGGCAGAGGTCTACGAGCAAACGAGCGACTTCGTGTGCCTCCTTGGACGGCAAAGGGTATACAAAGGGGCAGCGGGAAGCTTTATTCACCACAAGTAGTATGTATTCGTTTTCTGTTTTCGACATGTTCGGGAACTTCTGCAGGTCTACCTCCACCACCTCCCATGGCTCACGAAATCTGGCGGGAAAATTGCTTCCTGTTGGCTCCGCGATTGCTCCATGCACCTACACTCACGCGACAACACGTTCTCTCGTGTATCTCTACACATGCTAGGCCAATGAAATAGCTATCGTAACAACGATAACGTTCTGACGACTCCGGGGTGTCCTTATTGGCAGTGTACTAAAGCTAGCAGGTCTGGTATCAGGCCGTTCAGAACGGCCAGCACCGACGTTCGTCTTACCAACGTTTCACCTCACTCGATCTCCAGCCACAGGAGACTCTGGTCATCTATCAGGTACCTATCGTTTTCTGCCACTGTCAAACCGTTCGGCCTGGATACCTCTCCCCCCTCTCCCTGGCTACGCCATGCTTTCCTGAGTTTCCCTAAGAAGGTGCCCGCTGTCTGCATCTTGACTAAGTGAGGCACGTCTTGCAGTGACTAGATGACACGTCTTATCGCCGTCGTCACTGGCGGTTCTACCCGTCGTGCTGACGCCCCTCCCCTCGCTGCAAGCCTGTTCTCAACAGGGTCAGGCCTAGGAAGGCTGGTTGCATCCGATGGAGACAGGTGTCCCGCAACCTGTAGCGGGCTGTGCGCCGACTTCCGACTCGGCCACGGTCCCTTGCCGGGTTCTCGTAACGTCGCTGGAGGACACGGTATTCTCGCGGAGCAAAGAGGGCAAGCGGGGGCTTCTAGGAGAAGGTTTAGACGTACGGATGAGGTGCGAGCGCCAGTGGAACGCCGTACGGGCAGGGTTATGTCATCGGCTTCCATTGCTGGAACTTGATCGTCGAGCGGCAAAGTGGGGACTTGCGAATCTCCGGCTAGGTTGTCAGAGTGTTCGGGCGATTTTTTTCAAACACCTACGGTGCGTGGAATCCTATCGACGATCGCACTCAGCAGGGGTGGCGCTCATGTGCTGCTTCGGATCTTCCGTGCTGACAACGTGTTTGTCCCAGCGGTTCGACTTCGCTCAACAGCTGACCATCGAGAACCGGGACCCTGGGGCCGACGCATTCGAGGGATTTCCCCGATGATGCTTCGTCCGGAAAAGAGTCGTCGATCGAACCGCCCGCGGGACCCGGTCGGAGCAGGCCGGATAAGGCGTAAGTCACTTGATGTGAGGTTCCCGCCCGCCACTTCATTATGGCGTCAAACTTGCCTGAGCAAAACGACCATCATTATCTTGGGGGCGGGGTCTCGATAACGAAATAACCAAAGCAGCGCGGGACAGTCTGTAACGAGCGTAAACTTTCTCCCAGCTAAATGGGAACGAAAATGGACCACGGTCCACAGAACTGCCATGCACTCCCGTTTGGTAGCTCCTCGTCGCGCATTTGCCTGTGACCACCGATGGCTAGCGTAGGTGGCGACACGCTTGACCCCCTCGTGTCCCTGCGTTAGAGCAGCACCTTCTCCCAGTGCGCAGGCGTCGGTGTGCAACACAAACGAACTGTCCCAGACGCAACAAAAAGGAAGGCTGGGGAGGCCGCCTTGAGCGCCAAGAAAGCTCGTTGCTGCGGTACGGCCCACGGGATCGGGGACCACCGCGCTCGTTTGGACGCGAAGTCTTTGTCTCGGAGGATGTCTGTGAGGGACGCGGCGAGAATGCTGTACTGGGCTACGAACTGTCTTAAGTCACCGGTCATACCAAGGAACGCTCGGAGTTCCTCCCCAGTGGACGGCGGAGGCAGCTCGGCTACGGCTGCGACCTTCGACTTCGCTGACCGGTTACCTTGTCGGCCTATCACCATTCCGACGAATTCTAGACTTGGGCAGCACCATCTGGATTTTGCGAAGTTCACGAAAAGTTCGGCGGACCGTAGACAGGTGAGTACGGCGTAAATGAGAACGAGGTGTTAGTGAACGTCTTGCGCGTAGATAGGAAATTTGCCGACGCAATTCTCGTATAGCTTTCCTCGCAGCCCGCTCAGCAGCTCTTCCACCATACTCGCAAAAGCTGATGGCAGTATCTTGAGGCCTAAGCTGCATCTGTTGTACTCCCAAAGTTGGCCGAAAGTATCCCGGAAAGCGGTCTTGTGTCCATCTTCCTCGACGATGGGTAGCTCGAAAAACCTTTACGCCAAGTCGATCGAAGTGAAACACGTGCAACCCTAGCATCGCTAAAAAATACGTTACATGTCACCGATACCCCCGCTATTTGTCTCCGTGCGGCCGTCTATTGAGCGGCAGTCCTGACACATGCGTAGCGCAGTAACCTTCTTATGTGCAAACACGTACCTAGCTGCCCATGAGGAGGACGGCTTTCGGATAATATCCCGCTTCGCCAACAGCTATACTTCCTTCTGAACCGCATCTGCTTGTTCTGACGAGAAGTGTTGTTGCTTAACTGCAACCGGCGAGCCGCTCGCATCCATCAACTGGATTCGCAACTCCCGTGTCGTGCACGGCCTCACTCTCTTCGTATCTATCAGGAACAGACTGGCTACGTTTTGCGGTCGGAGGATGTGTAGTAGCTGTGTCTCTTGGCCCGCGCCAAGCTGGCCAATGTTGGCATCAGAAAGCGCTACTCCTTTGTGTGTAGGTGGGGAAGAAGGGGTGTCTAGATGAGCGATTTTATCTTCTGCCGTACGGGGTGGGACGGCTGGCGTGGGATGATCGGACATCGCTCAAAACCGGTCGACGTCTCATACATTCAGGTCTATTACTTTGTCGATGAGGTGTCCACACCGGACCAGTCCTGGAAAGGGTCTCGTGTTCACCAGCATACAATACAGTGCGGTGCCGGGCTCCCATCATTGCACTCCTATTTCTAAGCCTACCACCGCTCCGCTATTTGTGACGTACTGTTCGGAGGGCTGAATCATCACTAGCTGTTTCTCGCTAGGCTGGGGGGCACGAACCCTACTCCCTCCGAGTCGTGAACCAGGCGCACTTTCCACTGCAACTTGATGCTGTCTTCCCACGCGGCCTCTATCAAGAAGCATGTCGGCGACGGTGGGGTGTCGGATGAACGCATGCGTCCGACGTCCCGACGAGGTGGGGTGCCCACACCGCGCAGTATGTTCCTCTTGAGCGCTTACTCCCGGCGCTCCTTGACTGGAAAGGCACCCCCGATGCTCCTGGCGACGGTTGAAAGCCCTTACGCTTGTCCAGCGATATGACACTTTGGTTCGACAGAAAAAAACTTGCTCTCGGAAAACCACGATAGGGGAGACTTCCACTACTCGTACTAAAATATTCATCACATGGTCCTCTGGAGGGAACACGATAGAGAGCACTGTCGACCGTAGAATTATCATGCTCGGATGCCACTTTTGGCGGGGTTGGCGTCTAACTGAGCTCTTCTGCCTTTGCTACTGGGTTTCTTGCCCACAGCACGTCCCCCCTACGACTGAACGCCTTTCTGAAACGCCAACGATACATAGTTGCCACCGCCTGCCCCTGTATCAAGTGATATACTCATCGGGATCCGTCCTACCACTTTACGCGAGTCCCACACTTTTTCATGGACCCACAGTTGCTGCGTTTCTCCTACTGCGGCAAACTGCGCCTCCGACGCCTCACGTTCCGGGCTACGCGACAGGCTAGCCTTTCGCAGTCCGATCTCCTGGACGCAACGGCGAAGGGGCGGCCGGGGCAGCGACGCTGTCCTGACGGAGCTCAAGTCTGCAGTACTCCTCAGGAGGAAAACCCCCCCGAAGGTGTCCTTTCACGCGCCGAACTCATTGATATTGACGGGCTCGGAGTCTTTCCCCATGACGGGAGCCAACATGCCTGCCATCGTATCCGGCAACGCCTAGAGCTTGCTCCTGGGGCGTGATGTGGCTAATTCCACGCCTCCTATTCCGATGCGCCGTCTCCTAAATTCGATGGTTCTGAAGTGACCTGCCGGACCAATCCTGGGGTCGTGGCTAAAGGGGGAACTGGGTTTGGGCAGTTCCTAATGAACGCCAGACGGAAACAAAGCTGGTGTAGGAGCAGAAAATCCACTTTCTCTTGTCGTGGTGCATCCACCCCTAGCCGATCTTGTGGCACATTTTCCTCCCTATGGGACAAGTTCTTATCGTCCCGGTCAAGGGGTCTCTTGCCTCCGTGTTGCGCCTGGGGCTGCTTCCCCCACGAGTCGACAAAGGGAATTCCGTGTCTGCCCAGGATCGACGTCGGCTCAAAGTGGTAACCGAGTAGTCTGCCTCCCCCGGGTGTATGCTCCACGACGCTTTTTTTTTTACGCCTGAACAGCCGCCTCGAGAAGGGTCTGGGCGGTTTTTCCGTCCATACAGTACCGGCCTCGGCCCGAGACTCTTTGGGTGCCTGTGGGGCCGCTTGGGATGCCTGCCTGGCCGCGAGGAAGTTGCCTCGCGGATGTCGGAATACTTGTCGCAGTTGGGCCATGAAGCCGAGGCCTCCGGAGGACAGGTGCTGGGCCGAACCGATGGTGCGCGGGGCGAGCGCTTGAAAGTCGTATGTAGTGAGCCTCTCCGATATGAAACCCACCCAGTCTGTAATATTCCCTTCTGTCTTTTTTCCCCGGGTCACCATCTTGAAGCTCTGCGGGTTGGCATAGTTGATTTGGAAGGGCCGGATGCCGGTCCGTGTCCTGACAGCCTGGACATGGATCGTGCTTTGGAGGCCGGGCTGGTCGATCGCGCTCGGCACGAAAAGGCAGATGACCCTCTCAAGCAGGCTAATGGGATTGTTCTCGGACACGTACCTCCAGAGGTAAGTTACCTCGGACTGATGGTGGCGCTCGAGGTAGGTAATAAATGCCCGAACACAAGATAGAGGCGTCGCGCTGCGGCCCGTCACGCCTCTGGGCATTCGACCGTGTCGAAGGTTACTGCTACCGCTGCTACGTCTGGGCCACCATACTGCAACAAACTTTCATGATTGAGTATGCGCAGCCATTATGTCAAAGTGACCTGAGGAGCTGGTATCTGGCGGAAGGTGTCGTCAAATGGGGGCACAGAGACGAGCCTGTGGGATGTCAGCTCGTCATAGGGGCACAGAGAGTCGGTTATAAGGTCTTGCAGAAGCTCTCGGTGAAGGGGGGAATTGCGGTCTAGGGCTGGTCTGTGGTGGGAATTGCCCCACTGCTGCAGTGTGTCAGGCGGTAGGGGGAACGTGCCGCTGTCAGTGGCGCTGAGAACCCTCGCTACCTTGTCCTGAAACAGAACGCGGTTATTCAGGATGGACAGGGGGCCTCCTGCTGTGCCTGAAAAAACTTGCCCTTGTTGGGGGGCTGAAAACTTTGTGCCGAGTAGGCTTGATTTGTTCGGTCGGGTCTACGTTTCCGCGGCATAGACGCTGCTTACCTGCCCCTGCCGGGGCTGCTGTCGGAAGAACTCCCGGTGCGGGCATGTTGTGGGGTTGATCCACATTCTGGCCGGGCTGGCCGTACCCTAGTTGCTGCTGAGGTTGTGTTTGCTCCGGTCGATCGGCGTACAGGGCCGGCGGTGGCCCCCGTGGTAGCGGGGGCCAGTAGTGGCTCGCCAGCAGGTCTGGAGGTGGCCCCATGGAGCGGGGCGGTAGACCCGCTGCCTAACATCGCTTGTAGGGGCGGCGTTGCAGGAGAAGATGGAACCCCTGCTGTTGCACCGGGAGCCATTGTCCCGGCGCCAGTGGCGTTTGAGACAGGCGGTATGTCACAGCGAAGGTGGCGCGCGGGTTGTTTTTGTTGCGTAAGTCCCTGACATTCTAGGTGTCGCTCATTGGCGGGGGATGGGCGATGTGGGTGGTTTACCAAAGCAATGCCCCTGTCGGGGCTGGCGAATGGATAGGATACAGTCCTGCCTAGGGTGCTTGTCGGACGATTTGCTACGCGAATATTCCAAAGGCTGGTTAGTCATGTTTGTGGTGGGTCTTTACTCTCTTGATCCTGCTACCGCTGTTTGCTTTTGTGCTTGTTTGTTTTTCGATTGTTGGTTGACGACGTTTGTTGGTAGACGAATTTGACAAGGCTGTAGAAATACCTGGAAAGACGGCAGGTTCCCTTTTTTTCCCTCAGCTTGCGATGTCGTACAGTGATGCCTCTGGTGGGTGCTTGATACATCGCTAATTTTTAGCGTTTGTCTCACGTCGGCTTCTTTTGCTGCGGCTAAATTTGCAGGGCTATCCACGGGGGTATCTGCGGCGACTGCACAGTCATTTGAAAGGCTATGCCTGAGGGGCCTACTGTGTTTGCCCTTTACGTTAGCTTACGACGGGGTATGGCGATGCCTCTGGCGGATGCTTGTTACATTGTTAACTACTCGCAAGAAGTGATAAGTGTTTTCGTCCTAAAAATTGATGGGCTATATTCAGGCGTGTCTGATTTGGCCACTCACGAGTTTGAAAAAACTAGAGTCATGCCTTAGGGGACTGCTGGGCCCTCGCTTGACGGTAGTACTCGAAAGGCTATATGCCGAAAAAATGAAATGAAACTAAAATAAGATAGACCTAATAAATTAAAACAACACATACGAAATATAATCAAAGTGGATCTATATATCGGTATGTCTGGTCGGCTACTTATGAATTTCAAAAGGCTACCGTTGTGTATATAGTGAATGCTTTGCTTGGAGATCGCCAACTACATTGAGTGCCTCTCGTATACGGGTGACAGTAGAGGGAACTAAAGGTGTGATAGGTTGTGCGACATCTACTAAGCGGGGGAATCTGGCCGCGCGCAAAGACACGACAAACAACAAACACATCGATGGGTCCGGCGAACCAAACAGGGGGCGGGGAAATCGGAGCGGCAGCGTGGAAGTGTGCGAGCATGTGCGTATAGGCGTGCAATATAGGGGGTATAGTAGGGGGTACAGCATAGTCCTCATCGACCGTACCTCTCACGTCTCCACCTCTCACCTCCTCCTCTTCTATCCCTTGGAGCATTAGTCGGGTTTTTACCGTTTATGTTCTATTGTTGTTGTGGTGATTATTAGTAGTATGATTGTTATTATAATTGTTACCTGGCATTTTTTTCCTTGTCGAATGTTTGATGTATGGAAACATGTTTTGTATAGTACAAGGGTGGTACCAGGTATGTACTTAATTTGATGTTTTTTTCGTGCTCGTTGATTAAATTATATATGTATCCACTATCACGAGTATTGCCGTTTTATTTCATTGCTAAGGCTATTACTTGTTGATTTGCGTTTTTGACGTATTAATATTGGGAAATTTGTGAATATTGTTTTTTTTATTGATCATTTTGATTATGACTGTTATTATTTTTTTTATTACTTTTTGTATTTTTGAATCTAATTATTTTCAATATTGCCATTAATATTTTTGTATCATTATTATTAATAGTAGTATTATCATTTTTAATATTATTATTCTTATTATTATTATTATTATTATTATTATTATTATTATTATTATTATTATTATTATTATTATTATTACTATTATTATT
>JBBMHQ010063398.1:0-10880 GCA_037834295.1 Postelsia palmaeformis
AATATATTACGAAACTACTGCAATAACATACGACAGTGTTTTACACACCCCATCTTGCATACCACCCCCCCACAGTGCACCACCCTGGTGGCCCATATACTCGAATCGCAATCGACCACCCGAGTTATCACCCAGGGTACGGTGTATACCACACCCGATCTTGATATCAACAAGAAACCCCCTGAGGTTTTGCCTCAAAATCAGCAGACGGGCGGATTCCTTTGAGTATAGAGCCACATCCCACAGTAGGGGTGCACTAGACGTTTCTGTGCCCCTCATATATTAGGAGCTCAACATCTCACCCGATACAATACTTGGAAGAAATTCGTTCGTGCCGACACGACCAGCACTTACTTGTACGCGCTAGTCCTAAAACAAATATACGAGTAAAAAAAACATCCTATTAATAGCTGGCAGTTCCTCACTTTTGAGGAACTCAGTTGGTCAGAAACCTTCAGCCCAGAAGGTGTAACCCCTACCGTGGGGTGACTCTATAGTCTGTCGCCGCCGATGTTGTGTGTCGTGCAAATGATCTCATCCCACAACAGGTTCCCACTCGACTCGTGTTCGCATGTGTGTGGCGTCCTTGAACAACCCGGCTGCCAGAATTATTAATACCGAACGAAGGTCGCGATGTCAAGCGCGTGCTGAAAATAGCCGCCGTTCCGCAAAAATGTCCGTTTTGGACGCTGAGAAGATACTGCAGTATTTACCTGGTACTCGTGTCGTGTAGGAACTCGCAGGATCTTTGTAACTGTCGTCAACTTGTGTGCGTTGCTGGATGCTAGACGGTGGGAGGTGAGAGTAATTGGTGATGTCTCATCGCCATACTGTACGAAGTATTATGTTGTTGAGGGTTGAATAGTGAGAGTCGTTTGAAACCATTTTTATCACACCCCCCCTTGTTATCACACCCGACCACAGTACCACCCGTGGGTTGTGAAATATCTGAAATCCCCAACGACCACCCACTTCATCACTGGGAATACGGTGTACACGACACCCCCAAAGTGTACTGCCCCGGGTGATAACAACTTGAAACCACTGCTATCACCCCCCCTTGTTATCACACCCTCCTTACCGTACCACCCACGGGTGGGTGTGGTGTTCATCACCGGGGTACGGTGTATACCATACCCCCACATTATAACACCCCGGGTGTTGACAATCCAAAACCCAAAATGCAGTAGTAGTATACCAGTACTATATAGTATACTATACACTGTCATGCGACATACCAGTATACGGCACTTCTACGCACGTTGGTTATCTCCATCACTCACTCACTTGTGACGGCTGACATAATGGTTCTTGCCCCGCCCTGACGTCCTCTGACAAGAGCGGGCGAGTGGTGGATTTTCAATGGATCAGTAACGCTTTTGCGCAAATACCGTAATCATGCGGAGGTTCGCACCGGGTGCGATCGCGTTGTTGAATGTTTCTAAGGTGTGTTTTTTATCGCACCCCGGTGCTATCTCTCCGATGGGGGTGCGGAAACACAATTAAATCATGCCGTTCTTCTATTTTGGCGCACCCCCGGTGCGATCGCTCCGATGGGTGCGCTGCTGAATCGAAATACCGTGAACCGGGCCGTACTGGGGCAACGCTGCTGCGTACATGCACCCCGGTGATTCAAAGCTACCCAAAACGACTTGACCTACCATGCGTTGGTAACGTACGTATGAGAGGAGTGTGGCGCACTGGTGATGTCTCGTCGGAGTATAAAAGAAATGAGACTAGCAGGTATCATGACTACTACAGACCCGCTGCGGCGGCCCTCAAATTTCTATTTATGTCGGAGAGATCGCAACGGGGAGCGATCTCTCCGATGGGGGTGCGAAAACACGATTAAATGTTTCTACCTTGTGTTTTTTATCGCACCCCAGTGCTATCTCTCCGATGGGTGTCAACCTTCCGATGGGTGCGAACCTCGCATGACTACGGTGCTGGTACAGGGATACGGTGATACCATAACGCCATAACAGCAGTAGCACCAGTACTTTCTGTGATAAGGGCTAGCCCTTTTTAGTTAGTCGTGCAATTTTGTCCGATCCGGAGAACGCTTCAAGACGATCTGCATGATGTCGTCGTCGCACATGCCGTACGTTGTTGTTGTTGTTGTTGTTCTCACATTAACTGATCGCCACAATACAATGCAGTCAGTGGTCGCAGGACAGGCTCCAAAAACTCTGGAGTGGAAGAAATACCTCGTTCGGTAAAAAAATAAAACTATTAATAGCAAAGAATAGTACACATGATAACTGAAGCAGACCTACACCTCAGACAATAAAATAAAAAGAGAGGTCCGCGCACGTACATATCAGATACATGCGGTGCGCTGTACGAGTCGCAACATACCGTGTACTCATACTACGGTCGAAATAAAATTATGAAACAATTTATCTCGGATCCCGCACGGAATAATTTAGCTTGCACGTTACAACAGCAGTAAATACGCACGAGATATTCAACCGCTGGAGTGTTTTCTGTGTGGTTTTGCTCGTCTGCATGCATATTATACGTACTTCGTATAGTAGCAGGCCGTACCTTCTCGTCAACTAATTTCTTGGCCATTTTCGGTGTTTCGGTTTGGCTGGAAAGATTTGCTTCGTCGGGATTTTTTCCTCAGGTTGGACAGATCAGATAATACGCGGTCTCGTTTCCAAGCTTGCACCTCAAGTCGGGAGCTGCAACAGTTGCTGCATCACTCTCGGCACGACACGATGACACTATGGGGCCCCGCCCACGCCATGAATCATTGAACCATCAAGACGGGCCAAGCAGGCGCTACGAAAATAGTCAGCGGCAGATACAGAACTGCTCGGCAGATGTAGAGTACCGATGCATTCACCATGCTGCGTGAGCACACGACAAAAAACAGGGTGTTGGGTCCGGCAAAGAGTGGCTACTGATAGCATCACTGCGCGGTCGCCAATCAGTCGAATCGTGAACGGTTGGACGTTGTAAGGACTACAGTTCTATGCGCCATGAAGTTATTTGGCACGCACTCTACCCCGCGCATGCAGGCCACGGAATAATTCGAAGTATCCATTTTATCTCTCAGCGCAGGAGTGGCACGAAACAACCTACGCACTGCGGCGAAAACAGCCAACACAGTTTTCGTTTTATTTTATATCCAGTGATCTTTGCCGGAACGTCAGTTACAGACCCGGCCGGCGCGAGCGAATCACCGCGCTTTGCTGATCCTTTTTAGCCATTGGTGCGGCTTTGGAAGACTTCTTGTCCTTCGCTCGAGTTTTCTCTGCCTTCGCCTCCGCCTTTGCTTCCTTCTCTCCGCGACGGAACTCATCCATCTCGAGCTGAATCTCCGGAGAAAGCATCGCCTGCAGACAAGCCAACCAAAATCATAGTAGCGGGCATACTAAAGAGGTAGGTATCTTGGGTCGAGCTCAAGAGCAGCACAGAACATGCATTTTCTTCGCCGGCACCTTACGGCAGTCCACGAATGAGGACCCACATAACGTCATGCGTTTTCGTGTGAGGAGAAAACCGTTTGGGCTGTAGGGACAGGAAACAAAATGCTTGCCTTAAAGGCCGGAAGTTCCGCGGCGAAGAGAAGGCTATGAGCCCACCCCGCACGCTGTCCGAACCGATCGCGGAACAGATCTCCGACTCGAGCGTACACCGTTGGCGTCAACGACCTGCGTTGTGGCCAAGATGGGTGGGGGACGACAGCGCAGACGAAGCGCAAACACGAAGAACGAGCGCCGCCGAGAATACCAGAGAAACACGGTGATTACCCGAATTTTGGCCTTCGGAAATATCTCCGCAGAGTCAGTCTCTCGCGACCCGCCGCCGTCGTATTGCTCGGATACAGTTCGGGATATCTCGGTCCACTTTCGGGGACCCGGCGAGCGCAACTGGGGTGAAATAACATAAACCCACCAGTGCCGTTTAAAATAGAGCTGCTGCCAGCGGCAGTTCTGAGCCGCGGGGCGCGGCTATCCGAGATAACCTCCGATCGACCGCAACATATTACGCCCGTAGTGACAACCAAGACGATTTTCTGCTCGGTTCATACAAGGTATTGCCCTTACTTGCACTCCACTAAACTCGGGTCGTAGTCTCGGCATGCGATTCTCCAGACGTGCACATCCACAGGAATAGACGCAGTCTGGTCCAGAGAGAACAGCGCCACACAATCCGCCACCTGCGGGGCGTCGACGGTCGCGAAGGCGGGCTTCCGTGTTGAACAATACGGCACGCAACGAAAACTAGGCTAGTACAGGCAGCGACTGCAACAAACGCACTAATAGGTCGCATGGTTTATCAGCCTGAGCTGGCCCTTAGCAAAAAGAAATATTAAAGGAAAGTTCCATGTTTATATTATGTTAAAAGGGTACCGTATATCACAGCACAGTTGACGGCGTATACAACCAATCAGTAGCACGCAGCAACTACGAATGACAACCGGTGCTTCCAAAGGTTTTCGTGATTTTTAATGCTCACCTTGGGTCCCACTCCGCTAAGCGTCATGAGCTGATCGCGCACGGCATCCCTCCCTTCGGACCTCATGCTCAGCGCCCAGTCCACCCCACCCCTCTCTTGCATTAATTTCGCGCTTTGCACAATATACTTGGCGCGATATCCAAACCCTAGCAGTTTGTGGCGAAGTTGGGCAATTCCGAAGGGAGTTAGCAAGAAAAGTAAGCATCCAGATAGCATGAGGACACGACGGAGTTATCCGACCTGTTGGAGGAAGGAATGCCGGGTTGCATGCATCGCGCCATAGGGGTGCCTGACCAAGGTGTCGTCACTAAGGTTCGCAAGATGATCTACTATTGGTACCATCGAACATTGTGCCGGATAACTCACGCGCGGTGATGGGCCTTCGGTGGCGTTCTATGCCATGCCAGGAGATGCCAGGTAAGTCTGTAAAGAAATTTACGGAAGCTACTGTCGCGTGTTTTCTGTTCGCGTTCGGACACCACTGGCGGACTACTTCAGTCGCGCCTACAGTAGTCACTACCGTTTCAAAGGGTAGGGGTACGATCTACTGCCGCAGCAACAGAAAATTACGCGGCCACAATCAAACCCGTGGTAGACGGTAAGATAGCAGATACTAGATGTGCTACGGCGGCCTATGATACGCCATCAGGGGTAGCTGATGACAGAGCATGCCTTAAAACGACTAAAGTATTGCACCAACACCGCAGCTTCTACTGTAGCGCACCCATCGCTCTGAGATCAGCCTCTGTCGCATGTTCAGCTAGAGAGTCCACCGTTGGGAAGGAGTGCAACTCCAGCGGCATCCTTGCCCAGTCTTCGACTTCCTGGAAGACGCACGAACGTGCGTTGGGTAAACGCGCAGATTTGGTTACATGTAGCAAGCATGGGGCATCTGGTGCAAGACTACGTAGTCAACGTGTCAAATACCAATGCGGTGCAATGCAGTTGCTTTACTGGCCACATTAAACAAGCTACCTCCTATTCTAGAGGTAGCTTTGTTTATGGAAGAAAGGCTCACGTATCGATATAGACATCGCGACAGATATGCGACACATGATGATATGCACCAGTATCATACAACATCAAACATTGCGATCTGCCAACAGGGGGCCAAGACGGAGAGACCCAGACCTTCCGCTAAAAAGTCCCCTGGGACCTCGCCTTCTTGATCGAAAACCCGCCGCAGGGGTCGTCTCTCTCAAGGTCTCAACCTACACTCCTTCGCTCTCCCTTCTGCCTCCCTTGCTAACCCCTTGTGTGGTCTGTCGTTGGTAGGCCGCAATGCCCCATCGCAAAATTAAAAGTTGGCTTGAATGTTCCTCGATAGTTAATACAGCAGTAGTGGAAGGGCTATCTGCGAACTATGTCATCCGCGTTACGACTAACATCCTTGAGGAGATCAAGAACGGTCGGTTACTCACCGCGTTGGCCCCGAATGCGCCGGTCGCGGCCAGGCCTCCATCCCCGACGCTAAGCAGGGGTTCACCGTACGTGCGTCGGAGGTTGGCAAGCATGGATGTTATTCTGGGGATGTTGTTGTTGGACGAGCAGATGAAGCTGAAGATGCACTCGACAGGGTCTTGCCTGTAGATAAGGGTCGGAGTCATCCCAAGGAGAAGAAAGGTCAGCCATGCACCAACCACACGAGACCATGTGCAGTCTCGCAAATGGATGATCCTGGAATAAAATGCTCGGAAGCGATCGACAGATTCACGACAGAAGTAGCCGGAATCATCCGACTGACATGCAGCATATGCATCACCGACGCAATCGTGTACCACCCCCCTTCCCCCTTTAACTATTCTCAACTCGTTGATTCGCGTGAGGCGCCGTGATGCCTAGAGTATGTTTCCTGAAAAACACCCGGATTGATTTGCGCCAAAGAGAGTACGACTTCCATAGAACCGCAGGCAGATCAATGCGAAGGTACTTCATAGTGCGTAGATATTGCCTTAATCAAGAAATATGAACTGCCTTTGCACTAGACTGTGCCTCTATAGAAACCGTGCCATATTGGTCTGTTCGCCGTATCAGAAGCATTGCGGGTGAATGTTGTCAAACTTTGTGACTCGCACCCTCCTTGCCTTGCAGAAGCTTTGGCTTGATGAGGCGTGACCATGAGGCACCGGACACCCAAGTTATCATGATGGCTTACCGCACCACTCGTACTCCAGAAATGGATGCAGCCACAGCGGCCATGCGTGGGTCGCCCTCTGACCAGCTCCGGTACAACGGGGCTAACGGTTCTTTCAGCACAAAGTAGTCGCGGAGCTTGGCTGCCAACGCAGCTGTTCCGGTGATTGAATACCCATTGCCGCGGGCCCTAGTCTTGGTTTCAGATTCACGTTTCACTTGTTGCCCGCCAACCTCCTCCTTTACACCAGCAGAGCCGATGCTTCGGAAGAGAGTCCCACGTTCCGTTTGCCTGCAATGCAAAGTACCATGGTATCACAAAATATGCGGGCACAAGCGGTTCACATGAGTGGTACGCACTACCTCACAAAATATCGGAAGCCAAAGTGCCCCATCGTTGATCATGCTATTCGAGGTACATGGCCCGTGCGGACAGAGTACGCTATTACGGGGGAACATAGATAACAGGACCTACGGTACAATAAAAACCTATATATTTACCTATTTTTACCAACAACATTTGGTTCTATTTACTATGTTCCCCCGTAAATAGGGGTCTCGGCAAGGTGCAAAACCCTGCAGTGCTGGCACAGATTTCGAAGCTGCGGAAGTTATGATTGTCTCACGGCGAGGCACCCAAGTGAACGGTAATGTATCCGTGGCCGGAAGCACCCTCTTTGCACCTGATGGCTATGACATCGCGGCCAAGGACGCCCACCCAGCAGTCGGAAGATGCCTGCCGCCAGTTGAAGCACTGCCCCGTGATAAGGGTGGCAGATGGGCGCAACTCTTCGGGCGGAACGCACATATCCGTCCAAACGTGATGTCCCCCATACTCTGGTTTGACCCCACGGTCTGGAAGCTCTGGCAGGGACGATTTGCCTGGAGCAGGCACAGAAACTGGACGAGTTAGGATCAGGCTCACTCGTTTACAGTAATAACGTACGTGGAGGGATACGTACCAGGCTGCCCTTGGTGTCTTACAGTAGACTTATAGTTGAAACTGGTAACTGGTAGAACTACAGTGGGCGTACTACACGCAGAATAGCAGTACGATCAAGAACTTGAGGCTACACGCGAGACCAGCGTATGAAGCGTTGCAGAGCTGAGTATCGTATCTGCCAATCAAACCGACGGTGCTCATGTTTTCGTAAATACCGGTACCTGGTGCTCGTGATGCTCACCTACATGAAAAATAAGAGATGATCAATATGCGAACATGAACGAGCCAACGTACATGGGACAAAAACAAGAGTGCAGGAACTCCCTCGACCCTCGACCGCTGACCCCTAATATAAGTACACCTCCTATGTAAAGGGTTAGGGTGGCGGAGTCGTGGGACGGAGGGGTACAAATGCGTCGCACAAGTATAAGATGCTGCGCGTATGATATCGCCGTGATACTCCTGTCTGAAATCCGCGTGGTGCGAACGAAGTGTGCTAAAAAAAATTGCGGCGAGATTGCTATCTTCAGTCAGGTCGTCAGGGCAACGCTTGCCTGGGGCAGTCAAGCGTCAAGTGCCCCATTGGACAGGGGGCATAAAGTGGGCAACACTTCCCGCCAGCCTCGAGTCCTTGCCTACTCAAACGTATAATGTACGATGACGAACATGGAGGACGCGTCTGTACGAATACCTGCTGAGCTCTACTAATAATACTAATCTGGTCACTTTTTTGGAGAACCAGGCTGGTGAGACTTTTATAACACTATGAGCAGTAAATAACACAGCTCCATCGGGATTCGTAAAAGCCGTCCACAGAGGATCAATTTACTCTCAGGTACTCGATCCACTCGTGTCCATGATACTGCATCCGCATCGACCGCCCGTACCCACATTCATTGTCTCGAAGCTCGTCCTTCATAAATGGTCTTCTATCAATATTAGTAGTATCCTTGGGAGCAGCAGCAGCAGCAGAGGTTGATGTCCTTCGACGTTTTGTGACTCTAGCCCCGAACGTCTGGACCCCAGAATCGCGTGCCGACAACCCACCCCAGTTCCGTGGAGAAGACATCCTGGGCAATGTCAACGCATACACGTATCTGCGCGCTTCCAAGGCGAACAAGGTAGCCGTCAAGTACGCCGATCGCATGTGAGCGCAAATAACACACGACAATGAAAGAGCAGGCAGAGCACAGGGTGGCGCAATCGAAAAGTGCGGCGGAATTCACTCAAGTGTTTCGTTTCGGGAACGGTGAAAAAAGGCGTCATGATTGGAAGTTTGGGGGAACCTCTTGCTTTCTTGCTCCTTTGGTTTGCGTGGGGTGTGGCCGAATCCAGAGGATGTTCACGTTTGTACTTCAGGACAGGGACCACTTTCACAGGAATTGGTAGATACTATGGCTCGCCTTGTGGTCCCTCTCGCGGTGGCAGGAGCCCTTCTAGCTCCTGGCGTGCATGCATTCGTTCGTCCCAGCCTTCCGCTTTCGACTCCTTCTGTGCCGATCTCGGCTTACCGCTCCACCTCTACGCCGCAGCGCTACAGCAGCACTTCTCAGCGCTTGCTCACGACGTCCACCGCCGTGCTTCCGACACTCATGAGCGCAGCGGGTGTGGTAGCATCATTACCAGCACCCGCTGCTGCTCCGTCGGTCAAGGCTCCGCCGGACATGTACCAGAACGCCGTTAACGTCGGAGAAAAGAAAGGTGGGCAGCCCGCTCGAAAGACGTTCCTGATGGGAATAATTTCCGGATGCCACATTGCTTTCGGTGCACTCTTGGCCATCACAGTTGGTGGCAACTGCCCTGGACTAGCCGCTACCAACCCTGGGCTGCAAAAGATTATCTTCGGAGCTTTCGGTAAGCCATTCGCCATTTGCTTGAGAAAACTGATGTGAGCGTTCCCCCTATGATGAAGGATACGAAGTAGTTTTATGTGGGTACGTACGTAGAAAACTTGTGCGTTTAATACTAATGATATGAATACCACTGCTGTATGCAGAGGAAACCTGGAGATATCATATTTTTTGTCCCTCGTGCATCAACACGTGCACGAAAACAACCTGGTTCTCGTACCTGGTATTATTCACTAATAATAGGGACCTGTAACGTTTTCCTCAAACAACGATCAATGTGATCGGTACGTGTGTCTGGTATCGGCCCTACAACTATTAATACTACAACTACTACCAGGTACTGCTCAGCAGCTGCTGTACTTGCAGATAGAGAGCTGCTGTGCGCGCTGCTGCTGGTGTTACATGCATTTATCAGCAGACGGGGCCTAGTGTACTGGGCCTCATGTGTTTTTCGCGGCGACTTCATCACCAATATTTTCATTTTTGTACCGGTTCTTCTTGCCGGCACCAACATTTGGCGGCGGGGGAGGGGTGAGACTTGAGACGCTCTACGTATGTTATCGTAATATACGTTTCGTTTCTGCAGTCTTATTATTACGAGATCTGACACTCCCCCCGCGTTTGTATATATACCTGGTACTGATGCTGCTACTGCAAACGAAGCCCGTTAAATACTATTTTCCTCTCTCCCAAACTTTGGACACAACGGTATATATATGTCACGGCGGATCTTATCTCACCCACCGGGTTCCGGGTGACTCTATGTTCTACCTGGTACGTATTTTTTCGGTGAAGTCAATCGCGCCGCTATTTTGACACGATGCGTTCGGACCTTCGGCTGGTTCATGCCTCAGCAGAGAGCGGGTGTATCAGCTCAGTATGTCATCTACATCAACTTGTGACTATCTCCAGATTGGTCGTCCGTGCTTTCTTAACAGAGACCTACACCTTGACTTTAGGATGCTGCAGTGGTCGAGATTGATCGAAGTTCGGGAGACACAAAACGAGACCAAAACCAACCCCAACTGAACGTTTGCACTCGAGTTGCGGACAGCTCCAACAGCTCCTCATGAACAACCACACCCCGCGAAATTGAGGCACGCTCCTTATGGGGGGTGTGAGGGCATCGGGTGCGCCAGACAGCAATCGTACGCAGTTAGAAACGACTCATGAGGTGATTTCGTGAACTCGAAACTACGAGCCAGCAGCTTGACCCGCTCTAGTCGCAACTCTACGAGGCATATTACCATCAAATATGAATACCTGCTACCTGGCAGGTAACAACATTAATTTTTCCCCGGAATACTCTTACTTTTCTACCTCGGCCGCGGGTCTTTTATCCCGCTCTCGACTGCGGGGCACGCAGGGGGCTGGCGTGTCCACCACGGCACAAGTGTGGGTCCCGGACGGGCTCGGTTGGCCGTTCAAAGTCGCGAAATCTGGCAGGTAATTGCGGAGACACGTTCCGCTCGCTCCCAGCCAAG
>JBBMHQ010063409.1:0-14371 GCA_037834295.1 Postelsia palmaeformis
TCCTGCTTGTTTGCCCAGTATCCCTTTTATCCCTACCCACATCTGCTTCATCCCGCCCTCAAAGTCTCCATTCGTTTGTTTTACTACTTATTTCCACGTTCCTTTTTTCTTCTCCTCTACCATCTCTTTAACGTGTTTTCTAGCGAAATCAAAATCCTCCCACCCTGCCGTACTTTTACTCGAATTATATCTTGCGTATGCCTTTCTCCTTACTGGTATAGTCTCTTTAACTTCTTAATCCCACCATTTTACCGATTTTTGTTATACTATCAACTTTTGCCCTATTACTTTACTTGCTGTTGTTTTTATCAACTTCTCTCATGCTTCTATCATCCTAGCTCCCGCATCATCCCTTTCTACGGTATGTCCTTCCTAGTTGTACCTATTCTTTCCCAAATCTCTGAAAGTTGCGGTGCTTTTCGCAGTCTCTTCCTGGAACTCTTCCCGCCTCTTTTTCGCTTCTAGTTCATCATTTCTACATCTGTTCAATTTCCTACCTCGTCTTGGTTTGATAACTCTTGTCTGTCGACTGTCTGCTCTGTAAGACAGTGACCCGTAGTTCCTACGTCTGCTCGCATACAAGAAGTATTGTTTTCTTATCGCTTCCATTTTCTAGTACTTGAAAGTCAAGGATAGAGCTTTCGCCCTTTTGTATGTACTGTCTAGTCCATTCCGGTTCGGCCTTTTGTACTCTGTCGTTTAACGTCTTCATCTTGTTGTGTTCGAGGAACTTAACATCTCTTCCCCATTCTTATTTATGTTACTTCCCCATATTGTGCAATGTTCTCATTTCTTTTGCTCGCCTTCCCAATTCTTGAATTGAAATCTCCCACTAGTACAACTTCTCTGTGCCTCTTAAATCTCTGTGCATCTGCTACTTTTCCTAATTTTCTTTGGGTATCTTCTATGGTAGTCGTCGACTCTGGGAGCAAAAAAATGTTTCCTAGAAAGTAATGCTCCCCTCCCCGCTCCCCTGGTATCTTAATCCATATGCTTTCTTCGAACTCTTATGTCACACAAGGATTCTTTGACTAGGAACCCTACGCCTTCCCGCACCCCTATTCTTTCTATTATGTAGCCCCCCTCTTCTCCCCTATCCATGCGTATTCTCCAACTCACATCCTATCGCCCCCCCCCTCTTTCTCCCACGACTCTTGAATTCCCACTATACCTAAGTTGCGCTTGCTCACTTGTTCGGCAATTTTGATTTTTTTGCGCTCTTTGGTGGCGAACCCACATACGTTCCATGATCCATTTCTTAGCCTCTTTTTTGTTTCAACTTTCGCTTTAGTCTTACCTGTTGTTCCTTCTCCGTTGTCGCTACGAGTAATTATATCATCTCTTTATCGAGCATTACTTCAGTTTTCATTCTTGTTCTCGTCTGCTCGTTTTGCGCCCCTATGTTTCTCCCCCATTCCCATAGAGCCACTTGCTGTTTTCTGTCTCCTCTTACCTTCGTTCACCCTAGGACTACGTCTCAGTTTCGCTATTTCATTAGGTATGCGTACCCTTTTGTTCGTCTCTATCCTCTGCCACTCTATGCTCGCTTTAAGCTTTAGCGTGACTCTGAAGTGTTCCCCCTCTCGTTCTTCGTTTCCTTTTGCAAAGCAGTACAGTCCTACTCCGTCGCACTTCCTCTTAAACTCAATCCTCGTCATATCGCTCGGAACTACAAATATCAGCACTACTAGTACTTTACCCTGCCCATCTTTTTGCTCCACCCACCCTGGCTCACCGTCTTTCTTATAATCTCGTTTAAAAACATCTTGAGCCTATTTGTGTTCATGATGGTTGTGGGAATCGTTCAAGTTGCTAAGACTTCCCAATCTTAGTACTCGTTGGGGGTCTGGTGTCTTTCGTGTGTTTAGCCGGCGCACCACACTAACTAGTGTCTCCAACACGGGCTCGTAGCCTGGAGCCAAGTTAAACACCCTTCACACAAGTACCTCACGTTTGTGTCAGGCAATCTGCATGGTAACCATCCTGGCGTCCCACGATCGTATCTTCTATCTTCTTGCCCCGCTGCTGTACTGGTTACTTTCCTCCGGAGAGGTCATTTTTACCATGCAAGGTTCAAGGACGGCTTGCATAAAACAAAGTCTTACTCACACATCGGGATATCCCGTACGTCGCTTTCTCCAACATATATACGTTACACCATGGGTAACTACCCCACTAATGCTTCCGAGTAGACCTTCACTACCGCAAGCTTGGCCGACAATCCCCCCTCATTTTGTATTGGCTTTTATCCTTCAAGATATCGAGAAAAGTACACATCGCTTGGTGCTGCTTCTCTTTATCCATGTGGTCGATCAAATGCAAAGTGTTTGTTTCATAAAGTATAGTAGGTCTTGACCAAATGTCATGCATCATCCACCCCTCCCCTTCTTTTAGCGCTTGGTATGTGCACCAAATGTGTGGTACATTAGGAAAAATGTCAGACCAGACTTCCACCGCGCAATGGAAATCGGTAAAGTTTCACGGGTATCTTACCAATAGGCATAACCATCATGTGGATTGAACATGTTGGGGTGACCATTCTGTATCTATGTGTGTGCATCTGAGGTAGTCCGCCTTCATGCTAGGTTCTTGGTCTATCTTTCATGCGTTTACTAGCAGTATTTTGATACGGGGGGAACTTTATGCCTTTTTTTTATGCCCATGGTTGTTTCGGATGTGAATATTGGGGGAGGAAGATAGGATTGAAAAAATGGTCAGTTGAATTGTTTCATGCCTATTCTTAGTAGACGTGTGTTGTGTTTTGGTATGAAAAAAAACAACGAGCAATTGGGTGATATTTTTTTTTTGACTTGAGTTTCGGTATCGGGAAGAAAAAAAATAGTTGAGTACTTTCATGTCTGAATCCGGTTTGTGTTATGATAAGAGGGGGGCAAAAAGCTGGTTAGTCCAATTGTTTCATGTCTAAATCCGTTTTTGAGAGTTATTGCTATGATGAAAAAAAACGTTAGCTGAGTAATTTCATGTCTAAATCCGGTTTGTCTTATGACAAGGGAAAAATAAAAAATAAAAAAAAAGCGTGCGAGAGTGAGACACACAAGGTCGTGAGATAACAAATTGGACTATCGAAGCCTTCAAACCGGTCTAACATTCGTGGCAACAGGAAGTATCGACCACCTGTGTTCCAGATACGGCCAAAGCTATGGAACAAGATTGTTACAAACTCTGGAGTGTGACCTGCACAATCTGAGATCGAGCTTCTTCCAAATCGGCCGACGTTACAAAACCACTCAAAACGGGAGGCATTAGGAACATTTGGCGATAGTATAGCCTTGCACTTTACCTCAAGCGTTGGTAGGGTTTAAATGACATTAACGCGGTGACAACGAAACCAGTCGATGCAAAACGCTACCAACACCAAACAGTCTTCGAATGGATGGAGGAGTTGTTTCAGCGTCAATGCTAGAGAGTATTCGTGGCTCAACCAAGAATGTTGTAAGCAGTTCCCGGACCTTACCGTCGTCCAATCATTGAATCATGCGGGAGCCACACCGTATCGTCCGACTTCATTTTCATCAACAACAACTAGAAAAACAACAACACCAACAGCAACGACCTCATAAGCAGTTCCCGAATCTTACCGCCGTGTAAATATTGAACAATGCGGGAACCACCGTATCGTTCGACTTCCTTCACATCGACAACAACAAAAACAACAACAACACCGACACCAACGACGACAAAGGGCCACCAAGCGTACCTCAGGGTGTTACATGACGGCATTTTCGAGGGCTCTGAGGGAGGGGCGGATGCCCCCTAAAATGCTTTTGAGAAAGCCCTGGAGAAAGCCGGTCTCAACAGTGGCAATCACGGCGTGTATCTGTCGACACACATATGCAAAAAAGGAGGGGCAGCACATGACGGGTCAGACATTTCACACGTCACACCGCTCACGACCCACCGTAGGTCACACATGTTATATTCTGTCGTCAACAGTGTGGTCCGGGGGGACGTGTCCACGGTCGTGAACATCAATACAGTTTCTTCCCGAGTCGACTAGTTGGATCATGTCCTAAATAATTTGTCTTCCCGAAATAATCAAAGACATAAATGCAGGGGCATGCTTAGACCGACGAGTCATATAACGGTTTCCTTGCAACGAAGTCCATGTGCTGTTCCTTACTGGTTCGGGGAGGAACCGATACAGTGAGTTTAATTCGGAGGGGATCGAACACCATACTCGAGGGCAGAAAGCTTTGATAAGGCATGCAAGAGGATATAGCCGGGTTCCTGGCTCGAGGTCCGTTTTCGTACATCAAACCCTACGACAGCATCTTCCCCAGACGTCGCAGCAGATGAGAAAAATCGCAAGCTGTAGTAAGCTACACCTTAAAATTTGAACTGGCTGCGGTGTCGGAACAAATTGTCGACTTGAAAACGCCCATGCGTCAGGCTCCGTCGCTTTTTGTTTTGGAAACAAGAACAGTACGCTCGGAAATCAAGCCTGTCAGTCCGCGATAGAGAGGTAGTCTCCGACGCAAATAGCAGACGCTGTGTCGGAGCTCAACTTACGAGCGATTATCTCCAGCAGGTTCCTTAGCTTGCCGGCCATCGAAGCCTAGCACTTTCCCAGGCATCAAGAGTTAAGGAAATAATTTTATGAAAATGATTTTAAATGTTAAATTTAAATACGAACTATTGTTCAAGGATCAAGTTGGGGTTGATTCCGAACTGGGCATTCTGTACAGCGTTGGGAAGGAGTTATGCCATTTAGTTGTTGCGGCTTGTATTGCGGTCAACGTTAGTTGTGGTCGTTGCAGTTGGGCCCGACATCGCCTAGTGTTGTTTTCATTTTTCTTGAAACCTTTCGGTGTGTTTCCTGTACTTGAGCGTGTGGAAGTGGACAGAGGATCAGTGGGGTAAAAACATGGTGATGAAGTACATGTCTAGGGTGTGATTCGATTATGTTTCTTCTGTCTCATGTCGTGGAGATATAAAATGTGTCGGACATACGTATGCTTGTAATCTGGTGGGTCGGGAGTAATAGAGAAGTCGCGCAATGTTCTGAATAGGTGAGTGTTCAGAGGCAATCTTGGCATGAAGTACCTAGTTCCTACAAGCTACGACCACACAGTAATACTACACGTGTCGTTGATTGAGGTCACACAGTTGGGTGGCCGAGCCCAAAGCTAGAGTAACCCCACAGCCGGATCACACTGACAACGCCTCAATCATCAAGCATCCAGAGAACGGGCCCGAATCGCACCGTCTTCGAACGGAGGTCAAACAGTGGCACGAAATTACTGCGCTCGTGCGTGGGCAATAATGCACGAACACGCAAACACGACAACTTTGTCGAGTACGAAGGGATCGGTAGTTCATGTAGAGTAATATACGCAACGACATCGCCTAGCGGTACAGTTATAATGATCAATACTGGTGCCAATGTATATATTTTTACCGTTCGCGTTGTCCTTGCCGTTACCGGTACCAAAAAAGAGTACGAACTGTTTTACGAGAGAGGTTGCACATTTCCGCTCAAATGTTTTTCGAGTGACGGGGGCTTCTTTACCTAAAGTCGTGGGACTGCCAGTGCTAATTTCGAGAAATAGTATGTCCACCCACGTGGTCTATGGGATCATTGTTCGGGATGTAATTCGATCATTGATCAAGTCATATTTCCGGTGATGTATGAAGCTCCTGAAGTTACCATTCTTAAATGTTTCAAGAGTGGACCTCTATCGTCCAAAGCCTCTTACCCCCACCGCAGCCTTTTTCGCACGCGTTATTGCGGGGGTGATTATCATGGTTATCGATGACGCCGCAGCTATAGTGTCGGTTACTGCGAATTTGGCAGGTACATATCAAGTTCAACTTTCAGAAGCAAGTCTAACTGCGCTTATCGTGCCCAGCTGAAGCCACATTTTTGCTTTCAGTATTAACTGCGGCAGTTGCAGCTAGTTTCGCTCACGCGCAGGTATTGTTTTAGTTTTGGCATAGCTCCAGTCGTGGACGTCAAGCTATAGAGTCACTGGCGGTTGTCGTTATCATATCCGTTCATAGGGTCTTGTTTGATCACCTTTTTGGCTTCATCCCACTCTGCGCTCGAGGGAACAATATTGATACACACGTCCTTCGCGATCAGTATGATCTCGCCCACCTGACGGCGACAGGAGTAACGACATCAGTCAAGACGGATGAGGAAGGGGTGTGGGAAACAGGTTGGTCCGTTGAAGGTCACATATTTGATACCGGTAAAGAAAGCCTCGACCGAAGAGCTCCGCACTGTATTGTAGGACCCCCTTTGTTCTTGGGAACATATCCTAGTATATCCGACGTCGTTGTAACGCTCCTCAAAGCCGTTGCTGTGGGCGTGGGAGCAAAGGAATCCGCAAGGTAGGAGGACCCTGCTGAAAACAAGGCGTGCTATCCTTCCTGTGGCAAGCGCCTGCCTATGACGTGACACGCATGCCACAACAAAGGAACCAAGCACTTTTGTTATTGTTTTGCTCCATCTCAGAGAGATCAATGCACTGCGCAAATACTGACCGACATATCACCGAAAAGTGCGATCCGATAAACAAGGGTGCATACCTGTCCGACAGTGGTGTGCGCAGCTCAATTTGTTTTTCATCGAAGAAAAAAAAAACATGAGTTGGGCAGACTCCAGCTGTGTCAAACAAGGTCAAAACTTGAGACTCCACTCGCAATGAGGTCGGACAAAACAACAATAGGTTTTCTCCAACCAGCTACAGCAATAGCTCTACCTTGGCTTCATTCCAGCTCACGGCGGTTCGTACTGTTCTGAAAGTTGCAACCGCCGAACGACTAACCAGGTGATCCACATTCATGAACACACCTGCCCACCTTCAGTGCCACCAGTGCGTCTTTCGGGTATAGGCTGCACATTTTGCCAGCTCAGCGGAGAAGAGCGAGATACTGGGTATAGTCGGTGCCGTCCATCTGTGTTCATCGATGTTGTTGCCGTTGGTGCCGTTGTTGTCAACGGAGTAATTCACAACACGACACACGAGGAGTTGGAATCAGTGGCGGGAATATTCTGTTCGTGAGGGGCGAATGTGAGAACCGGGGGTGTGGGAGGTGGGAGGGGTAGGAAAAAATCTACACATAAGTACTCTAGCTGTCGCTTGACGACTGCAGGTAGAGTAGTCGACCTGGTTCATCGGTACCGTACGACTAAACTTTAGTTCTTTTTTCGGCAGGTTCGCATGTCTGCACGCGCCCCCACGTTTCGACTTAGGGCTTGCCCTGGCTGACTGAGCTTCACTGTTGGCCTGCGCCTAGAGTACAGTGATTTGAGACGATTGCGTAGACAGTACGCTTCTACAGCTACTGCGGATATCATCGTCTCTGACACAAGCTGCGTATCCAGCAGGTTTGTAATTCTGCAACGGCTACAGTAAAACATACAATCGCTGCGTTTATAATACGCGAGAGAGTACACAGTATCGTCAAATTCTCAGCAAAAAATTGCTTGCAATAGAGGGCCGCATCACACTCAAATTGGCATACGACATGTATGTAAACTTCATATCGCTCCGAAAGACAACAAACGCATTGAATGAAGTAACTGACGCATAATATCCACTCGTCACACCCATTGTAAGATCGTTTCCACAAAAAACATACCTATGGCCACACTATATTGAACAACCACTGGCCTAAGGTCCCCACCTACACCTATCTATGGTGTTAAGCGTGGTAAGCGTACAGCTACATTCATCCTACCATTCGCTAGAAGCCAAAACAAACGCCAGATAGTTCCTCGGGAGCGGCTTTTGCGAAAGGTAACCATAGAGATATGCTTCTATATGGAGATTAGAGTGCTTGCGATTTTTTTGTGTTCGACTACTTGTTCTCCAACACTTCCCACCGAGGTAACTTTTTGAGGAAACATTGTAAAAAAAAGGCAAAGAAAAACTTCAGCGAAGTCAGGATTTCACCAAAAGTTGCGGTAACTTTTGACCCTCTGTTTCATTTCGGAAACAATCATATTGCGGCAGCAGCAACAGCAGCGGCAGCAGAGCAGCACAGCAGTAGAAATCCAAGAATGGAAACTGCTTGGCGCTGGTGCTGGTGCTGACGCTGTCAATCTTCGTTGCTAAATCCGATGGTGTCCCTAGCTGTCGCTCTTGCTGTGCTGCTGCTTGCAGTCGTGGGATGGCAGTGGTGGCACCACGGTCAGCTCTGCCGCCGATACCGTTGCTGGGCTGCCGTTGCTGCTCGCACGCTGAGTTTTGTTCCCGTTCTTGTTTTGTGTACCGCATTGCCTAACCTCCCCACTTCCCTCCCTATTTTTGGAGGCGTCGCCTGCAGGATTTGATATACCTTACTCGCAGACACACTGAAATCAGGAAGGGAAGGAAATTCACTATTTTAAGCAAAAGTAAAGTTTTTTTTCTTCACCTATATCGCAAACACTCTTTTGTCCTCAGTCTTCTTTCTACATGGTCATTCCCACCCAACGTATAGACACGCACGGTGACGGGAACCAGGCGAAAGAAACCGGGACGAATCTTCCCACCCGAAGACTGAGAGGCTGTTCAAGGAAGGGGGCACGAACTTTTCAAATGATAGTTGCATGTCTTCGGAGACATTGCCTTAGACGGCAAGAGCAACGCGGGAGGTCTCTCCGCGGCCCGAAAATCTGAAAATATATGAGCACGGCAGGCATCGGGGTGGCGGCGGTGGTAAGGCGGGTTGTGTACGATGGACGTATGAGCAGTCTTTGGCTCCTAAACGAGTGGTGTATTATTTTGTTGTTTACCGTATTTTTTTATGAGTTTGTGGTGAGGGTCGTAGTGTTGGTGGTGGAAAAGTCTCGTTGACGGCCTCACCTGTCGTAAACGCGTGGTGAGAGTTGTTGATGCATGTAAAGCAAGAGGCGTGAGGCATGTGATATGAAACTTTCAACATAAGGTTGAAAAAAGAGAGTGTCGTTTTTCGTGCGCATAAGATACATCTGAAAGAGTTGTGTGAAGCGATGTCAACAGCACTATCATCAACGACATACTGTTGATGATGGCACCAGGTAAAGAACTGACTTCAGATTGAGCGCCCGCAAAAACAGCAAACCTTGACC
Organism: Postelsia palmaeformis; assembly: GCA_037834295.1. NCBI lineage: Eukaryota > Phaeophyceae > Laminariales > Laminariaceae > Postelsia > Postelsia palmaeformis. The sequence continues at coordinate 9,062 of JBBMHQ010063409.1, forward strand.
CATCAGGACCAGCACCAGCCGTAGTTAATCGAAGAAGGAGTAACGCCACGGTCGCCCCGGTCGCTTTTTGTCTGTTTTTGACGAATGACTGCGAAGAAGGTTGTCAACCAGTATTTGTAGGTGCTAGCTCTAAAACTAATGTACGCGCGAAACTGCCATTTAAACCGGTAGATTAGACCAAAAGACGCTGCACTCGACCAGAAGTGTCGAGCAAAAATATTGCAACCCTACTGCGGGATGCATTTGGGACGTCACGACGAGGGCAGGAGTCATTCGGAACAAAACAAAATATACGAATGAGGAAGTACTTATGAAAAGTATGCCCTGCGAAGTTATTGAAATCAGTGGTAGGAGCAGTGCTGTCGTTTGCCTTCACAAGCGGAACGTTGCGCGAGAACGTTCGACGTAAGCACGATGCAAGGTCCACAACACAGATTGCAGTAAACAGCGTAAGGGCAGACCGGGGAGGGCACTGTGCTCGTCAAAACGACGTGCACATGACGGGTTCGATATTGTAAGTCATAACGGTAGTGCCGGAGGAGATGACAGACCCAAAAAGCAAAGATTGGCTGACTTCCTGCGCTCGAAATATTCCGTAGGAACAAACACGGCAGACCGGAAATTTTACGAGAAACTTGAGTTCGGACGCCGTGGTAGAAATCTCATTTGTGATGGGACAATAGACAAATTGTTTTATACGTAGCGGGAGCCCTCCACAGGACGTGTTGAACCTACAGGAAACAATTTGGAAACAAACAAATGCATTTGGAAAGTATGAAAAAAGCAGCAGCAGGGCCAATTATGAGTTGACAACCTCCGCAATCGGTATACGTTATATTGTGCTACTATTAATACTGTAAAGTTGTGCAATATGGCTTTACAGAGGTATTACACGCCCGCGATTTACAGGGGGGGCAGAGGGGTCTTCATTCGTTGCTTACCTTGGTCATTTGGTCATTGACCACGCATCCATTTCGAGACGGTACAGAGGTAGGGGGGTCCATGCTGTTTGTGTGATACAATACATACCCTGGACAGTATACCATCGTGAGCACTGCAAAAAAACAACTAATGCATGACCTTTTGGAGTGCTATACTGCCCTCAGTTTCGGCTTGGTACAGCGCACACCATGCAATTAGCGTAGGGTGAAATACAATATATATAATTACGGCTTGAGGCAAAGGGTGGATTCAGTACATTTGAGAAAAGAGGGGCATGGTTTGCACCTACATGCTACAAAAACTGTGGTCGTCGTTCATTTTTCCATAGTAGCCAGAAGCACAGAGTTGCTTTGTGTATAGTGTTGACAGGAAGATATACCGCCTAAAGGTCGCGTGAAAAGGAGCACCACCCATGATTAGAGTAACGGATATTTTGAGGCATATTAGGGTTTGCTGCGTCTGGACGGAGCCACGACCTACGGCCTTAAGCAGCACCAAAACACGTACATTTGCCGGGTCACAAGAAGAGTCTGCGTCACTGGACCGCCACGACGATAACGTTCGGGAGAAGTGACATACGTCTCGACCCACATTACAACAATAGCGCACCCGTTTTAACGTGATAAGTATGTTTAAAGTATGTATGTCATCGATGATGGTCTGCACGAGGTTTTTTTTACTACGCTTCCGGGTAATTGACAAAATCTGCACGTACAGTGGGCACGAACGTACCTACTTTGGCAGATGCCGTCGCACAAATTTCAAAGCGAGTGATGAATCTCATGAGACTCCAGGCTCGTTTTTTTTTTAGATGACAGCGCAGAAGACTCGCCCCCCTCTGCGCCCCCCCGTTTTGTTTTCACTCGTGCATGTATTCAGCCGATCAAGGTGTCGGCGACGCCAATATATATTCATGTTTGCCAGTCTGGAGCACCTTTCCTGCCTGTAAACACAAGCACACACTGCCAACCTCGGGGCGATTGCGTGGACGTTTTCGGACGCCACAGCAGTAGGCGGGAAAAATGTCAGCACTAGCGGTGCGCGTGCTGGTTCTTTTGTAGCGATTGGGTCAACCACGAAATTCCGGGGCCACAATGCATAGCATTTTTAAAATGCAAGAACGATGAAAGACGAACCAAAAGCAGATCAGACTATACTGTGGCTTGGTTCAACTCTTTCGGACGTGGTATGTGATTTAACGGAGATATCCATTTGTAGTGTGGTTTTGCGAGGTGTCGCCGTAATTTGCGATAATACCACAACCTGTCGCAGCACGACCGACACGGTAAGGTCCACGGCAAGCGTAACAGTAAACTTCACTGAACGTCACGTCAAGGCTTGCAGTACGTCGCGGAAAAGACGCCGACCGCCCGCGGCTGGCCACGATAGTATCCACGGCAAGACCCGGGGTAAGACTCGGGGCAAGACCCGCGGGAGCAGCCGCGGCGTATTCGGTGCTTGAACCGTGGTGAATGTTGCGTCAAAACCCGCGTCAGGCGCTACGGTTGATATCATGGCACACACCACGGGGCCAAAAGACACCAGTCACAGGCCTTGCCGCTGGTATAGCCGCCGTTTGTAAGGCTACAACCGTGATATTTCATCGAAGTAGCCCTTAGGCTTGGATGGGGCGCGAACATGCCCTTTTATGGCATCTATACAAGTGGAGTTCCTGCAACGAGCGTCTTCCCACGAAGCGTTTTTTCGTGCAGGAAAACAGGTTCATGGGAAGCACATAATCAGTTCGCCGGGTTTATGTGCGGAATCAGTTGGTTTAAAACTAAACAATGAAGCACACAAGTCTTACACTTAATAACCGAAATGTTCTCGATCGCTAAAGATAACTTTGCTGGGCAACTCGTCTCTTCATAACAGCCCGCTTCTGAGGCATCTTTAGTTTAGGTACTAATAGTCGACTGACTGTGTTAATGACGGTAAAAGTACTGCCGCGTGTTGTAGATTGCTTTCAATCTCGAGACAAAATTAAACCAAGGCCGACCAGCTGAAACCTATAAAAGGACTGTAGTGTAAACAAGGCTTTCTCAAAGGGTTTCAATTGACCCATGACACTTGTGACGGCCCTTAACGCGGTCCTTGTGCGATACTTGCGAAAATACTTGCCACGCCTTGTTCCGCTTGTCATGGCACAGGCCAGGACTCTTGTCGGGGGACTAATCGCGGCATCTAAGCGCTAATTGTTGCGACACTTGCCGTCACAACTGCTGCGATACTTGACGCCACACTCGCTGCCAAACCTACCTCGACGCTTCCAAGAGGTCTCGCCACGACACTTGTCCCCACAGTGTATCTCGGGTGTCGCCACGGTAGTCACCACGGTCCTTGCCGTCAGCGGTGCTGAAAATTCACCGTGAAACTCGCCCCGGGTTCAACTCTCGCATGAAAATGTATTTTGTTTTGTTGGGCTTACGCATGCGTCCATGAATGCATGCACCCCGCTGGTTCTCTTGGTTCTAACAAAAGCAGTGAAGTAGGTGTGCGGCCGTATATGGTGGGGACTCCTCGAAATAACCCGCCGTTCAGAGAGGGTGACATTTACATAACATTTTGTCTGGGGTTGGTAATATATCGATATTCCACCCCTCTTGCTCAGCGGGTAACACCTTCACAAATATGTGATATATATATATGTATATATTTTGTATGTGGCGGTAACAATAGTACCCGTTTGGTTGTTGGTTTAACGAGAGAAGCACCTAACATATCTCCGCGTACAGTAGGAGTGGCTCACATTGCATATGACATGGAGTTTTTGGGTAGCTCAAGATACGTCAAGTCCTGCCTGGGCGGGCGGGTCATAACGCGAAGTGGATCACCATGGCGAATATGTCATAGGAACCCCCGGCCCAGTGAATCACGCTGACATAATAGTGTGTATATCTTCGCGCTGGCCACTGGACCAAACGGCTCGTATAGGAGAGTACTCTGTGATGGAAAAACCTCAGACGGTGGGGAGATTTTTCGCAAAAATGCAACAGCCATCACCCCAACCACGGCGCTAAGTCCAATCAACAGGTTTTGGTCGATTTTGTAATTCTTCTTTTGGTCAAGAACTCCATTCTGCTATAACAGTGTTCGAGACACGTTTTAGCTGTAGTTTCTCCTGTAACTCGCGGCTACTACGGAGGACCCCCATCTCGGATCTTTACCTTCCGGTAGGATTTTCTGTTGCAATAGATCTGCGTTTCGAAAAAAAAATGACGGCTGTCGCCCAATTCCGTATGAAGATTCGTGTTTTCTCCAGTATCTCAAAGGCAGCAAGGGGTGCGCTGCGCTACTCTCTGCCTTGTATCTTCGCCCCCCGAGGTACTTCGAGATGCTCACTTACCGCTCTCCCCCTCTTCCTTGTACGAATATAGCATACTTGGCGGTGTATTTCGAAGTGCACGTGGTAGTTCGGGCAAATGTCGATAAGGAGCTTGAGTTTAGCCACGTGCTCCACAAGAAGCTATTCGTAGGAAGCGTTACTCTTAACCGGTCGCTGATTTTCTCCACCAAGACCTATTTTGCTTTTTCTTGGACCCACCCCGCTTCACGGGTCCAGGTTGTGGGTTGGAGTTGTTTCAGAGAGTTGGAGAAAAATATATGGCCTGTCGATAACGAAGAACAGTAACCTATCATCGGGTTTCTACGCAGCGCAGGATCATTGAAATGTTTGTGCCCGACCGCGATTATCGCTCCTTCGTGAAAATGGACGGAGAGAAGTATTTCAGACAATGATACCGACTAAAAGACCCTGAATCAGATATTTCTCAAGGATAGTTCGCAATGGGTTGATGATACACCTGCTGTAGGCATCACGCGAGCGTGGAAGGCCAACTGCAAGAGGAACATAAATGCCGTGATGGAAGCCGGTTGACGGCCGATCTCTGGTCGGGCCGAAACGCCGGAGCGTGGAAGTGCACAGCGTTCCAAAATAGCCCCCCAAATCTTGTGTGTCGGTAACCTACCATGCAGGGGTCAGAGTCACTTTGAGGCCCTGGAATAGCGGGAGGGGGTGGGGGGCTCTATCGTGGCCTTCGGCATGTGGCCTATTATAATCGAGTCGGTGCACGGCATCAACCCTTTCAACACATGGACAGTCCAGCAAACCAGTTGTTTTTCAGTGTGGCACACTTGGAAGCCGGATAAACACGGGACTGGTGCGTCAGATCTCGCGTTAAACCCGTTTGACTTTAACCACGTTGAGATCATCTGGACGAGGAAAGATTCCAAACTGTACCTCTTGCAGCGTTATTCAAAACTTACGTGTTGACTGAGTCTACAACGTATGTCGACTATGGCAGGAGTAGTAGAAACAAAATGAAACCAAATTATCAAGTGCACACGCAGAGGGGAGGGGGGTGTAAT
>JBBMHQ010063420.1:0-28584 GCA_037834295.1 Postelsia palmaeformis
CGCCTCAAAAGTAATCATGGCGGTCGCAATCCCACTTTTTCGGCCTGATCGATCGGCGAACAATCGCAAAAACCGAGCAAACGAGCAAAAAAACGGGGGATATGCTCGAGACCTCCATAGCATAGCTGCATTACCGCTGCTGTTCCGCACGTGGCGTTTGAGGGCCTGCTCCACCCACCCAAGACACCGTGAGAGTGATAGCTTCCTATCTTGCGCGACCGAAAAGAAAAAATGGCTGGCGGCGGCGCGCACGCGGCAGTGCAAACCTTCGCTCTCGTCTACGCGCGTCGTTGTTCGTCGGCTGGGCGTTGTGTGACGGGGTGCGTTTTTCCGAATTAGTTTCTGATTGACAACTAGTATGCTGGTCCGCGATAGAACACAATCACATTTTCTTCTCGAATTTTCTTCTAAAATTCATTTAAATTATTTTTTTACTTCCATACAGCGTTCCCCGTTAAGATGAGCCCTTGTTTCGTTATGTAATCACAGCGATCCGGTTTGTTTTGAATTCTGACCTTCCTAGGGCTGTGGTGTCGTTTTCCCTTTTTCGTGTGCGCCCTCGGATTATAACCGTAAAAGGGTTTGTACACGCATCCATCTTTGCTGTAGTTCTAGCCATTTTTTGTCTCTTGAGACGGGGGTTAGTTGTCGAAGTCGGTATGTATGTTTCTTATTTTGTTGATGCATAGCGGATATGATGTCAATAACCAGCTACTCTGAAAAATGGCGCTTAGTCTCGTCGCAAGCCGGGCGCTCCTTTGGGGACGACTCGGCTCATGTCGATGCCTTTACTAGATTCGACTGATCCGCTCTTCATTTCCAATTACCTAGGTTGTCTTGTGTGATGAATTTCCTGAAATACCTGAACCTGGTGCCATTTTTTCCTAGATGGAACTATAGCTGCTGCCTGTCGGCGTGGGCTGTATGTAGTACCTGGAACATTGATTCTTTTGTGCCTGTTTTACTTTCTACTAGAGGTATCCGTAACACTTGGTGCTTTGGAGTAAGTATCGGCAGCACCGTAAAAGTACAGCAGGAACGTTGAAGGGCAATATGTTGTTCACAGGACGTACTGTAGTTCAGAAGGTGACGAAATAGTTTCACCCACATGACAAGAACTCGTGGAAAAACTCTGATACAGGCTTGATTTTCGATCAACCCTCCTGGTCCCCTCGTAAACTTAATACACAGGTGTGATCGTTACCCAAGTAGTAAATCCAGAGTAAGTACGCTGTCGCTGCAGCAGACAGCGGGTGGACCCGTTCGCTGATTCTCCCCAGAACCCTTGGTGCGCACAACTGTTGAGCTATGTAAAAAAAATCTTGGGCGCTAAAATCAAGTGGGGTCTTCACGTTCAATATTCCAGACATATTTTTTCTTCACGTCTAATATTCCAGACATTTTTTTCTTCTCATCTGGCCGAGTGGCAAAAGTAAAGATAAATCTGTTGAAACCGCAGTGCCGTTTTGGGGACAAGCTACTTGAAATTAGGCTGCTGTGTCCCCGAAATGGGAGTGCGGTTCTACGGTTAAGCTCACCATATTTCCACTTTCCAACTTTCTCTTCAGTTTAACCCATAGCTTGTCCACTTTTAAACGCGTACGTGCCAAGTTATTATCAGTATAAATACATGTAACGGAAATGGAAACCGTTGTATTTGTCCAGCCATGCATGGTCCATGTCGTGTCTCACTGTTCTTGTCACCCTTTGCTTTCGCTGCCCTTGCTGCAGGGAGCTGAGGGGAGTTTGTGCCTAACGGAGAAAGGGGACGTTGATCCGGTGGTAAGGCATCCAGACTTCAGGCTCTTCGCGGCCATGAACCCGCCGACCGACGCTTCTAAGAAGGACCTCCCTCCTGCGCTCAGACGGAGGTAGAAAGTGTTTTTGTCTGACTTGGTAGTTTTTTGTGTATCTTCTCCTTTGTATGAATGAGTGTAGATTGAAATATTGAGCGTCCTTGCCGAAATTTATCTCTCATATCGGGCAAATTAGATCACTTTTCGTCCAAAGCACACGTGGGTCACGCCGATGTTGTGGTGTAGCGTGCTAGCCACGATGGGCGCGGAAGTGCTCGCTGCCCTACGCATGAAAAGGTTATCAATTTTGCATGCACAACACAGGTTGTTTGGTAAAGTACTTTTCAACCTGTGGTGGCGGCATTCCTTGCTCCTGCACGTAACGGTACTTCCTGCGATAAACATGTATTTGCTCATGATTTGCTCAGGTACATATTTTTTCGTTTTTTGACCATCGTCAAACCATAGCTTCAAGAAATGGTGTCAATTGTTTCCTGAGGGGTGGGGGTTAATTCAAGAAAAACGATCAACACCACCGCCAAAAACCATACGACGACGGAGGAAAAACAAACACTTCCAGAGACACAGTCAAAAACAAAGTGGCGTGTATTTGACAAAACCCATGCCAGGTGCTTCTGCTGTAGATATTTGAGGATTTTTATTAATTCTAATCGTCGGCATCTTTTACGGTTATCCTCCGTGGTCACTGTTTTTTGGCAGTGGCAGTCATCGCTGAGATTTTGTTCCGTTTTTCTTTCTACTGTTGTATGGGATCAACGCTGCTTTTTTTCTCTCGTTCGTATGGTGAACAATCAAATTCAAGGGATAGATTGATGAATAGTAAGTAGTTTCCCGCAGGTCTATCTGCCACAGAGTTCCGCCAAACCATTGGCGTGTTCGTCTGCCATGACCTGCGTAGATAAAATATTGCCCGTATTATGATAGGAACCGTGGGGTAAAAGGGCGGTGGTCACATCGCCTGCCTGTACTCGACGGGCTGAAGGCTGGCAACAGAACACGACGGTATTATTCTTCGCTGTGTAAACGTGACCATATTCGTGTCAGAAATTGATCTGTTTCACGGTACTCCTTAACTGGTAAAACTGCTCCCTGGCCATATATTTTGAGCCGCATATTTCTGCTCTACCCCGCTTATCTTATTTTGTCATTTGTATCCGAACTATAGGTTTTCGGAGGTGTACGTGCCTGAACTCGAAGACCGGGTTGACCTGAAACGAGTTGTGGACGGTTACATAGCGGGCGTTTCGCTTGAAACCGATAACCTCGCCTTCACCGCGGTCGACCTTTATCTCTGGGCAAGAGGGTTGGCTGGGGGAAGTCTTACCGATGGGGCCGGACAGCGCCCTCGCTACTCACTCAGGTGCGTGTTTTTTTTCTCTTTTTTCCAGTCGCCGGTCAACTGTCATTTCGAAATTTGCACTTTTTTTCCCAGCGGTGGGTTTCTTCATGAACGATGGAGGCTGTTGCCTAAAAACAGGCCACGTTGGAAGTATAACAGATGATGCTAGCGATGGAGGTACCATTGATCCATCTGGCACGTATGTACGTACGAACACTCAAGCAGGAACCAGCTCGTATATGCTGGACCTGTTAGCATGCTGTTATTCGCCCATGGTTCCCTGTTTCCGGGCTCTTTGGCGTTTTGGTTATGGCTTTTTTGTTTTCGAGAATCGACATATCCTGTGTGTTGCTCATCTTTTTTTTCGTTTCAATGTTGGACGTTCCTGTGTGTGTTTTTTGTAAGATACATCTATCAAGTCAACGAATGACGCGAATGCTCAACAGAAAATGCTTTCCCGCAGGTCTATCTGCCACAGAGTTCCGCCAAACCATTGGCGTGTTCGTCTGCCATGACCTGCGCAGATTAAAGGCTGCCCGTATTATGATAGGAACCGTGGGGTAAAGGGGCGGTGGTCACATCGCCTGCCTGTACCCGACGGGCTGAACGCTGGCAACATTGTGGAACGTTATTTGTGCATTCGTTGTGTGAAGAGCCGCGAAGGTGCGGTGCGTTTTTTGTACGCGGTTGAAGAACGACTGTTCGAGTCAAGTTGGAATGCTTTTTCATGTTGCGGTGCGTTTTTTCGGACGCGGTTGAAGAAATAATGCCCGAGTTGAGTTCGAATGCTTTTTATGTATGAGGTGTGAGATGACTTTGGACGTAGTCGCGGTTGTGTGTATTTTGAGCGAAACGAATTATTCCCCAAGCTTGAAATACGATTGAAGTCTGTGGACATGGTATCGATGGGTTGGTAGTGTTCGGTTTTGTTGTATCGAATCTACACTCGAAGCGCAGTATCGCCTTTGCGCGCAATTTTAGTCGCGTCGCGGCTTGAAGAGCGTGGTGCATGAAGATAGGTTTGTTGTCCACTGCGTTGGCCCTGATTATTCATTTTGATTGGTCTCAGTCGTATCCGGCCAGCTTGCTCTTCTTCAGCAATATGTGCTGATGCATCGGTCAATAGAAGCACAAAAACATTTGCACTTCGATACAACTTTGCTATGATGCACACTTCGTACGTTCGATCAGGACCTTGGTCGGAGCCGTGTCAGCGTGTCGGCGTCTGGTGGACCGAGGTTTCAGCCCAAAGAGAGCGATGATTGAGGGGTTCCGTGGAGCATTTGAGACTCAGCTTGATCAGTGAGTCCAATTCAAATTCAAACCTACAACCCGTTGAGAGCTACATACAGTATACGCTAGCGTTTGGGTAACGAGTATTACGGGACCCAGAACAGGGTTTAGTGTTCTCAAAAATTCTCTCAAAAATTCTCGAGGGGGGGTGTGGGCGTTGCAACTCATGACGGGAAGAGCATCCATATCCTCTCACGTGTATCGACCGTAAATGGTCAGAATTGCTATGTTTCCGCGTATTTCTTGGGAATTTGGAAGGGTTTTTTTGTTTGCTGTGGTATTCACTGTCTCAGGATGAACACCCGATGCTAAAACTGTTGGCGCAGGCACCATGCTGTTTTACTGTATTTGTTTCGCAATTCCGCTCAGATCAACCTGTAGCGGGGAACTCTTTCTTTCAACCGAATCTCTGCCTGAGCCAAACTTTCGGTGTTCTTTCTTCGTCTGGTACAAGAGTAACACATGAAAAAAAACATGCTATACTTTTTGATTAAGCAGCGAGCTTGGCATCCACCCTGACATGGAATCCTTATCCATGAACAGGTTCATGGTCGTTTACGATGTCAACCAACCACTTTTTTTGTTCCCACTGTTGTCTTTATTGTTGTTGCAAGGGATGGACGAGCGAAGATTTTGAAGGGCATCTTCAGGGCGTTCGGCAAGGATATGACTGCGAAAGACTTGGAAAAACCTCCTCGTCGGCCAGGGGGTCGAGGAGCGAGCAGTTCGCCCTGGGTGCGGATAGGCCCCTTCTGGCTAGAAGGCGGGCCGATTGCGCCCGTAGACGCGGCGAAAATGGACCCCACCACGAAACAACGGCGGTGGGTGCCCATTTAGCATCAAGTTTTTCCGTGGGCGTTTTTTTTTGTTGTGGTCAATCCTTGTGGTTGGAACCGCAGTCCCGTTCTGGGGACGGAGCACTCAATTTTCAAGTAGTTTGCCCCATAACGGGACTGGTTCGAACGGGGTTGATTCGGCCGTTTTTATTTGTCATGCTGGATAAAATACAGCATCAAGCGCATGGGTCCTTTTCATCTCGTGCCCTTTCTTTGGAACGTTTTTTTTTTTTCCAAGTCTGTGGCAAGCGTCACGCGGCTCATGACGTAAAACGTTGATCCAGTGAAATAACACGTAACATGTAAAATGTGGAATTTCAATCGCTTATTCTCGAATGCCATAGGGCTGTGTCGTTCAAGATTGAGTCCGGTCTTGTTTTGGTTGTGACGCATTTCAAGCTACCGATACAACGAATTCCAGGGTAACTTCCTATTTTTTTTGTTTTATTTCAGGTTTGTGCTGACAGCCTCGGTCGAGGGCACGCTGCGGTGTCTGGCAAGAGCCGTTGCTTCTGCTGACTCCCCGGTCCTGCTTCAAGGTCCCACCAGGTTAGCTCCATTTATATCCGTGACTTGACCGTTTCCCTGATTTTTACGTGACGAATATAGCCGTGAGTTGGACGTCAATGAAAAATGGTTTCATGCTCTTGGCGGATTGGGTTGTCGGCATGTTTGGGGAGTAATCACGTTGTCTCAATTCCAACCAGGACACTTTTCCTCGTTTTGCAGAACGCCGAACATCTCTGAATACTCGCTACTCTTCTATAAAATCTACGACAGGTCTTGGATGTACGGCATTTATTCACCTACAGTACATTATCGTCCCTCCCATGTTTTCATTATGTTAATCTACTGTACTTGGTATGTAACCTCATGTTTACTCGTGACACTTGCGTGTGGTCCGGCATGTGGGCCGGCAGCTCTTTCGTTGGACACAGCCATACCCGTTATATACATGAAACTCTCTTGCAAGTGTCAGCTTGGCCTGCAGCCTTTGTTCCTGACCACGTGAATGGAATGGACATGTACGTCTCACGTATCTGGACGTGGTCGATGATGCTGCGTAAGTGTTTGGAGAAAGACAGACGGCAATGATGATATACGTTAAGTCGCTGTTCATTTGTGAGCGAAATTAACGAACATGCCAGTTATCCCTCTGAGCTGTCTGTCTACGTCTACGCTCCACGCTAGGCCGATTTTGTTGTTCTTAACTGTTGTGTTCTCAAGAGTCCAAATCCCGCCTGTTACGGTATGGTATTTTCTTTCAGTTCTTTTTTCGGTTGAGTATGCACCAGGCATGTACACACCTAGCAATCGTTTGTTGGTTATCCCCACGGGTAGGCTGGCACCGTGTCCCGAAACGCACCATACGAAGGACACTCTTGCATGTTGCTTCCCAGGGCTTGGGGGAACGCCCCCCGTTCCCGGCGACAGAGCCCCCGCATATCATGCATTGCGGGTCATTGTGACACCAAAACGGCTCGAACCCTCCAAGAGATGAAACACGTCACATACGCTGCGTTTCCCTATGATGATGTTTTTCTTGTGCGGCGGCGATGAAAACTAATAGAGATCCCTCCCGAAATAACGATGCATATATCAGGTTTGATCATAAAAGGTTTCATTCCACCGGATACAGCTATTTCACATGCAGAAAACAATGCCTGGTACTTGTTTTCTTTTGACACCCTTAAGTATAGGGGATCGTGTCCTGATCCTTGGTATCTTGCCGCAACGAACTGGATACTGTGCGCCATCAGCCGATCGCAAAGCACGTACTGTGGGTGGTCGTGTCCCACTGGATCGTCCGAGCAAGGTCGATCCGAGATCTGGCGTGATATACAGTAGCGTACGAGTATGACACCCCTGCGAGCCGTGTTGTCTGCAATTTTTTGTCTCGATTCGATTTGCGTATCTGGATCCTGGAAACCTGTTGCTGGTAGATGAACTACTGCTTTACGGTACATGATACCTGGGCGCATATTTTAGATACTAGATATGACCTGTTCGACTAATAGGCACATGATTATACTTTGCCGGAGGCTCCACCATCGTTTCGCTCATTTTTTCATATCCCTTGTCTCACCCTCGCGATTTTCTCCGTTTTTCCCCTGTCTCCAGTGCGGGCAAGACAAGCATCGTGGAGTACCTTGCTGCAAGACTGGGCCACCGCTGCGTCCGCATCAACAATCACGAGCACACGGACATTCAGGAGTACACCGGCACCTACTCTGCAGACGCCAATGGCAAGCTTTCCTTCCAGGAGGTGTGTGTGTGTGTGTGTTTCCACTGATGGAAGTCGGGAGCTAGAGTCGGTTTTGTATGATGTTCAATTTTTCACATTTTTCAAGGGTATGTCATGCGTCCCTCTTTTCCCCTCCGCCGCTGCCGACGGTTTTCCTGTACATCCTCAGCACTAATTTCGATGTATCGTGCTTCGACTCGAAAGCAAGAGATGTTCAAAACAATGTTTTTCGTGAGCAAAATGCCCGTGGGGTATCGTGCTGCGACTCGAAACAAAGACACAGGAGTATTTAAAACGATGGTTTCCATGAGCAATATGCCCGTGGGTTTTATATTTTTTGTTTCGGGGTTTGCTTGGGACGTACTGGGCCCGCCTTGAATTTTAATATACTTAACCGTGCATCGCCGGGAGCAGCCTCGCACCGAAATAAAATCTAATGACCTGTAAATTGTCTCCTGCTGCATCACACCAGGAATAGAACGTATTGGCATTCTACACTGTTGAGTATTGCTTTTTCAACCGTACGTGACGTAGTAGTACCCTTGAGGACGTAATTGTGCAGTCGAAGCACGACGACTTCCAGTATATTACGCGTGCCGCCGTCGATATGAGGAAAAAACATCCATCACAGACCTGTTCTGTAATCGGCGAAAAGCGGCGGACGGTGGGGTGGAGCTGCAAAGCTCCGCCGTCTTCTAGGCCTACCTCTTTGTCACCTCTTGATGAATCAACATGCACCACTATCTGATCGACGGAATTCCAAATGGCTGGCGCCGTAGCTATGCTTCTTTGTTCAAGTATTGTTGACTGGTGTGATCAAAAGGTAGGGTTGCTATTAGTTCATCGACAATAATATCAATTCGAGGTGTTTGTTTTCGCCGCGGTCGAGTACCGCGAAGGAGTTTTTGACCTAGCGTAAGAGTTCATTTTCATTAGTTTGCACGGGAGTGACCACCGCTCGAGTATTGTGGTCTGTGACGGTTATACTCCCAATCCCTACTCGAGAGTACTGCAGTCTTGGTTCCCGTAAGTTTTTTTGTTGATGGTCCCGATTAAAAATCTGTACTGTCTGTTCATTAAATTATAATTTTTCCCTACCGCACCTGCTGTGCAGATACATACTTTCGACGCAAAATTGATGTCGTCACGTCTTCCCGAAGAACTGCAGTTCCAAAAGGGTTGAACAATGTCTACAAGAACTGGTTCACACCAAGCCAAGAGTTCACTGGTTTTGTACTTCTTTTTGTGAAGCAGTAGGTATGTTCCTTTTGTTCTCTTACTTATCAGTATTCATACATTTTCTTACCTATGTCGATGTTACTACTGTTTACGCTAACCGGCTCGCAGCAAGCCAGGCACATTCAGTGGTTTAGTACTTCTTTTTGTTAGGCATTTCGTAGGTATGTTCCTGTTGTTCTGTTACTCATCAGTATTCATATATTTTCTTTCCTTTGTCGATGTTTCTTCTTTTTACGCCGACCGGGGTCGCAGCAAGCCCGGCATGTTCACTGGTTTTGTTATTTAGTTACGCATTTCGTGGGTATGTTACTATTGTTCTGTTACTATCAGTTTTAATCTAAATTCTCCCCTATCTTGGTCACTATCTACGCTAGCCGGGGTCACAGTCTTGTGTCGATATGAGGAGAAAACATCCATCACAGACCTGTTCTGTAATCGGTAAAGAGCGACAAACGGCGGGGTTGGAGCTGAAAAGTTCCTTCCTCTCCCATGCTCACCTGTTTACCAACTCTTGATGAATCAACATGCACCACTATCTGATCGACAATCCAAAAGCCTGCTCCTGAAATCCTGTTCTAGTTTTTGTTCTTTTCAACTTCCAGTCGCCGAGACGCTCTCTAAATCTCCTCTACGTTTCTGGTATAACTCGGCCCGGAAGCTTGGGGGAATGTTACGTTCTTTTTTCTCTCCACTGTAACCACTATATAAGTTGGCTCCAATATTCATGATTTTGATTTGAATCCGCGTGACAGTTATGCGCGTTGTATTGTTGTGCTGTATAAACGAGATTACGTACAGCTGTGGAGTAAAGCGGAGGCCGGGCCAGACTTTGGGATGACTTTATTTTCTCTTGTGCGCTATCGCTATTTTGTAGCTCTTACTCTCGAATTCGATTTGAGTTTGTATTGATAGTGATACAATGCGGAGGATCGAGGTGCTGATGCACAATTACGTCGAGGTGATGAGAAAACGTCTTGGAGACCTGTTCTGCAATCGCGAGGGGAGTCGTCGGACTGCGCTTGACAACGCACTCGACGTCTGTTCTCGCACGTTGAAGATGGCCAAGCAATATACGCTGATCGAACGTTGTACGATAATATCTGCCCGTTGTGCTTTGCAGCTTTTTCATGTATTTGATGAAATTGAACAGTTCTTGCGGAACCTATTTTTTGGTCCTGCAGTTTCGAATCCGTCGAATATATATCCGAATTTAGTTGTGAAAGCAGGTTTGCCCAGAAATATCTGGGTCCAATTTGCGAAAAGCTAGCTTGCAACCAATATATGAGTATCGTTCTGCAAATGTATTTTACAGCTGTTTCCAATGTTGTACGATCTGTTGCCGAAGGGGCGTGCATTCACTTTGGTGGTTGTATCATCCTGTATTTTGACGATGTAGTGTTGATGTTGAAAAGCAATGACGGCGACTTTTCGAGATGAGGAAATAAGATTGTTCAGAAAAAGCACAAGTACTTGGCTTGGTCAAGTCGCGCATATTGGAGACTCCTCAAGCATTCACTTTTCCGATCGACACTACCGTCCGTTGAATGATACTGCATTGACGTACAGTCACTCACTCGAGTCATCCGCAGAAAACGAGTGTAGTCGTATGTATAATACCGGCCCCTGGAGCATGGATCGAAACGCCCTGGGTTTAAGGCGACGCGTTCGTGTGTTTGCCTACGGCGTGGGATTACTTTGACTTTTCACTGTGTGTGACCAAGGCACCGCTTGCCATCGAATCACGTTTGTGTTTTTCGCATACTGTACGCGAGTAAAGCTGTTGATTATCCATATAAACGGGCGCGTAACTTGCAATACACCAGTGAAACCAGGAATATAGACGAAAAGTGTCACCATTTTGTTCGAGGTGATGAGAAAGTCTTCTTTCCCCAAACCTGACCGACCATGTATTCAGTCTGAAAGAGCCGGCCCCGCCAAGCCAGAGGGTGTTCGGTTAACTCTGATCGAACGGGTGGTCAATATTTTCATCGTCTACTGCTGTCCTCCTCACTCTAGCCTTTTCTCGATAACGCCCACTATCATAAACACACAACACGATAACGTGTTTGTTCGGATTTATTCTGGGATATTTGTTGGGGGTGTGCGAAACAAATGGAACACCATTACGGGAAACCGTGGTAAATAGGTCCTACCTGACACTCAACAACCCGTACTTGTAGTAGTTGTGTTCGTTTCCGATCTTCTGGTCAAGCGCTGGCATATTGTCGAAGAAGCGCTGCTGGGCCATGACCCCCGAGGCGCTTCACCTCGTAGAAGTGGGTAGCAGGCGGGTGTTTGACTGGTGTTTTCTCGTACGATAACAACTCTGACTTAATGCCGTTGGGATTGAGGCGGTGTACTGAGTTCCTCGAACATTGCTCGAAACACTGCCCATTGTTAGAGGCAAACCCGAGGCGCTTCACCTCGTGGAAGTGGGTAGCAGGCGGGCGTTTGACTGGTGTTTTCTCGTACGATAACAACTCTTGACTTAATGCCGTTGGGATTGAGGCGGTGTACTGAGTTCCTCGAACATTACTCGAAACACTGCCCATTGCTAGAGGCAAACCCCATCCAACGTGTCCCCTTTACCCTTAGTCAATCAACTTGGGGTCTTGGTTATCATGACCAATGGGGTCGACGTCGTACCCGAAAAGTCGAGCTGTGAGTCGGTAGCGAGTCACGACTTGTAACTACTGTAGTCGCTAATATATAGTCAGGCGAGCGAAATAGGATGAAGCCCCCCCCTGGCAGGAAACCCCGCTGGGGGTGCCTTCGCAGAAAATGACTCTGTTTGGCCTAATTTCACAAGGACAGCGCAATAAATATGACCTTCAGTAGATTCACGTAGGTTTCAGCACAAGATGAAATAAACAACTTGTGCGAGGTATGGGAACTCCCGTGACTAGCGCCACATGTCTAGCGGGTTGTTGTACGACGCCTTCATCACGCCTCGGGCGTCCACCTTTTCGTTGAATATCACCATCTAGTTGGCCTTGCTGGAAGCGAGCCACTCGACCCGTACGTCGTGAACAACGCTCTCCTTGAAGCTGTCGGTCGCCGCGTTGCCATTGCCTCTGCCCGCTGAAGAGTTTATTGGCTGGGATTTCATACATAGCAGTCACAAGTTTTCTCATGCGGTGCTTCTTCGGAGTGCTCCTGTCGCCGCGGATGAAGAAGGCACACCAGCTGCGAATACACAGGCTGGGACGGGTCTGATCGTTGTTTTTTTGCAAGGATTAACGCAGCAGTCTTGTTCACAACGAGCTCCCATATATCGTTATTTTCGTCTTGGGTTGAATCCGTAGGGGACGTTCTTGGTGCGCCAGTCTCAAGCAGTCGCTACCAGCTGCAAACGCATGAAGCCTTGAGGCTGCTGACGTGGGCTGAGCTTGTACTGCAAAACGGCGTTTTTGTCGCACCAACGGCGATTTCAACAGCAGAGTAGAACGAGGGCGCGGGGGAGGACGATAGACCGTCCCTCGATCATTCAGGCTGAAGTTCCCTTCAACGGGTTCATCGTGCAGATCCTCGATCGCGTCGCCAAGACCGAGGTGAAGCGCCATAACGTTAGGCGTGATCGATTGTGAAGTACTTCGGTTTCGAGCGCCCGCTGGACCTACACGATGGATCCCAGAAAAGGCACGACTGTCTCGATAATAGCCGAGTGCATTCCGGAAAGGATGCATGAAGACTGCGTGTTGGAAGAGCTGGCATTGGCGCCTCATGCATGATGATGGATTTTAGATGAAGCAACCGATACCAGTTGGCATGCGTCACGCACTGTAATACCCCGTCTCCATGTCCTGCATCACCCTCACCTACGGCACGTTGAGAACCATCAGGCCTCCTCTAACCGCTGCGCATCCTGTCTTAGACGCGGTGTAGTGCCACACAGGCAACCGTTAACGCGCCATGGTCCCGTGCACGCCGTGCCCGTTGGAGACGATACCGCTGGTGCGCATTCTTGGCGGTTGTTGCAATAGGTTTGGTGCTCGGCAACGACTTGATCCTCCATCAAGCGACCGGCCTTCACCATCGACGGCTCGCAGTCGGTGTCAAAAGAGGTGACTTGGCCCTTTGGCGTATGTCCCTCAACCTGGGGCTTACACGGACTCGGCAAAAATCCTCTTGAACGATTTCCTGGCCATTGGGTCCTCTTTTTCAAACCATTATCGATGAGGTTTTTTTTGCACCGTGACGGAGTGGTACACAGCGTTTGCGCATGACGTCTATCGATCGGTTGTGACGCTGAGGTGCTGCTCATCGAGCCGCTTGTCAATTTGGGAGCGGAGGACTCCTTCCTTCATGACCTGTGCGACTTCGCGTCTGGGAGCATCGTTCCGGAGGTTCAGCAGGAGGTTCTTGAACAACGTTAGTCCACCATCTGACGGGCCGCATCAAGGAGCCCGAGCTAGTTGTTGGATTGTAGTCTGAACAGCTGCCCCCCCCATAAAAATGGCATTGCCACGACACTGGTAAGTCGACACTTCTTTTTCACGACTGTATATCTGTCGTCGGCGACTTGGGTCGTGCCGAGTCAGGCCCACTGAGAACAGATAACATGTTTCCCCACGAGCAAGCGAAACGCTATGATAAGATATTGGCTGACGTCAAGAGCAGAAGGGTACAAAGCCCGGCCAAAGTGTTTGTCATTGAACGTTGACAAATTTAACCTTGAACATCATGGCGCAGCGGTCCTCAGACATGATGCCAGTGCCGGAGTGGGAGTAAGGTAGCAACTGGTTTTGATGTCATCCTGATTGGTTTCAGCCGTTCCATGGCGATGTATCATTTTGTATGTAAACGTGCAGATCAATTGCCTAAGAACTAAAGAAACTACGGAATACAACGTGGTTTCATACGTGGGTCAGCTTTTTACTTTATTCCTAGCGGGAACGTCTTTCGAACGTCCCCTTTTATGTTGGAATTTGCAGTATGGCGTCTTACCTGTAGGTATATTTTGTGTTTTTCGGCCAATCGCCAAATCACAAGCATTTCCAGCGTGCTCCGATACTTTTGAAGATCAAACCCTTCGAACTTGACCTCAACAATCCTGCCGGCGTTATTTTCCGTCGACTTTTCCCCTGGGTGATGTGATTCGACGAAGGTAGTCACGCACTACTGTGAATCGACGTTGTTGAATGTTTTCTGTTTCGAGGTGATGAGAAAGTCTTCTTTCCTCAAACCTGACCGACCATGTACTAACCTCGAAAGAGCCGGCCCCGCCAAGCCAGAGGGTGTTCGGCTGACCTATGACCGAACGGATTGTGCCTGTCATGTTATGATCGTATGATGTGTGTCGAAACGTTTTTTTCTCATTATACAGATGCCATTTCCGCACTAGGTGTGTTTTTTTCATTTGTGTAATCATGTGTCCGTTCGGGGTGATGAGAAAGTCTTCTTTTCCAAACCTGACCGACCATGTCTTTAGTCTGAAAGAGCCGGCTCCGCCAAGCCAGAGGGTGTCCGGTGACTCTGATCAAACAAGTTTTCTTTACAGTGCATAGCGCGGTGGGGAAGAATGACAGAAACGTACGGCAGAAGTGCTCCGCCATTACTCTTCCGTGCCGTTTATATCAAGGTGGGTCTTGGTGTGTATTGTGTAGTCGAGGCGGCCTACTCTTGCCATTCCAATGAGCGCCATCTCCGGCCCGAAACCGATTCTCCTCTGCTGTTAGATAAATCTCTGCCCTGTTCAAATACGCCAACCCCACAGAGACACGAGATCCTCAGACTCGCCGTCATCAGCGTCGCAAGACGAGCGGGATTCCCTTGCTTGTCGGGTAGAACGAGCTGGGTTGGCGCTTGCGAGGCAGACTCGAATATAATACATGAAAAAACGGCATGAAGCATGCACAGCGTTGCGTTTAGTCGAGGTCCATTCGAGTTTCATCGGAATATGTTCGATCATGGTGCATGTGGGTGCATGTCTCTTGCTATCCTACGGCTAGTGTGTTGCAAACCCTCATTCCCGTTGTTACCTTTGTCAGGGTGTGTTAGTTGAGGCGCTCCGGAAGGGCTACTGGATCATTCTCGACGAGCTCAACTTGGCCCCCTCCGAGGCAAGTGTTTTTTTTTCTCAGCCTGCACTTCTTGACGGCCTAGGTCAAGGCATACCATAGCTGACCAATCGGGCCTCTGGATCAATCGTCACTGAACTGTTTTGTGATGTTTGGAGAAGTTTTGCGGTAAGCTTCGAGCGACGCCACTTGCCACGAAGTTGAACTTTACTCGTAGCAATGGCTAAAGAAAGAGTGGTTGATTGACGTCAAATGGGCATGAACCGATTACTAGACTCGTCCGCGGCGTTGCCATATGAAGTTGCAACATTCTAGTGTTGACCCGGAGATTGTGTGCCGATTAGCGATGATATTTTTATTCGCTTGATTCACCGTTATCTTGTGTCCCTATTTGACTCACTTTGCCTAAGTCGGTATCTGGTGGAAATGTTCGTAGCGATCAGGTCTTTTGCCCGCTTGTAACTGAATACCGTTTAGCACACTTACACTTTGTTTGCTGCGACGTTTACGGCTGTATCTAGGTTTTGGAGGCGTTGAACAGACTTTTGGACCACAACCGAGAGCTTTACCTGTCAGAGACCCAAGAGACTATCAAGCCCCACGTCAACTTCCGCCTCTTCGCGACGCAAAACCCACCTGGAGCGTACGGAGGCAGGAAGCCTCTTTCTCGCGCTTTCAGAAATCGTTTCATGGAGGTGCGTTATTTTTTTTCCACACCAATCTCATCGGGCACCATCCAATGCCTCGTACTCGCGCTCTTTTGAAGTTTCGAAAAGTCTTTGCGCGGGGTGTATGTTCTGCACAAAATGTTCGCTCTGATGGCCGGGTAAATTCCCAATACCGGTATGTCCAAAACCGTCTGACCAAAACATGTTCCGGGCATTTACTGTAGTACATAGCTACCGCAGTTTGAAGATGGGTACACAGGTTTTGCAGCAAAACCGTTTTGATTCGTTGTGCATCCGCACACATCTCTCAGCTTTCAGCTTTCGTGGATTGCCCTCCGTTTCGTTGTGAGTGGGCTGCGGCAATGGAGCCTCTTCTTTTACTCCGAATGATTGTTTTCTTTGCTCATTCCCGTCGTGTTTTCTCGTGGTGATTCCCGTTTGGCTGACATCAGGTGCACGTGGATGACATTCCGGGAGTCGAGTGGGAGATCATTCTAGCCGAAAGATGCGGGTTGCCTCCCAGCCATTGCAAGCTTTTGGTCAAGGTTTTTCACGAATTACAGGTGGGACAAATCGAATAGGGGGCATGGGTAAATTACGGGTGAAGGGGGGAAAGGCAAAACTATGTTGTAGTAGAGTTAAAAAGAATCGGTTACACAGGTGAAAGAGTTGTCGTTCCGAGTGTTTGTCCTCCGCTGCGTTACGTTTCTGGCTGTGACTGCCTTGTTGCGAATGGATTATTGAATCCTAACTCAAGATTCGATGCACTTGGCCACGGTGCACGATGCAACTCAAATAGGCGGGAATGTTTCGTTGGCTATCCGTTTTCGATTACTGACTGATCAGCTCACTTGCACTCTTCGATTCCATTCCGGAGTGTCGCGCGGATGAACTCGTAGTCGTACTGCTTACGTGCAAAAGCATTTAATGGTACACTGTCCGAACGTTCCTCAGGCTCAACGTCAGAGTAGCCGCTTGTTTCTAGGCAAACACGGTGCCATTTCCCCCCGCGATCTGCTTCGATGGGCCGGACGCAAGCCGCACGGCAAACAGGAGCTTGCCGAGGAAGGGTGAGGACCTTATTCTGTTGGTGTTGCTGACCCGAAATCCAAACGCATGGATCATGGTGGTTTGGATGCGAGAAGGCGAACAACAAAAAAAACGTGCCGCCAAAGAGGCCCAGTCGACATTCAGGACTTGCGTTGTTGTCCCATAGGTTGTAGTTGACCGTAAAGTATGTCACCGTTAATGGAGGGAGCAAACACTCATCCAGGGAGCGTCGATAACTTTGTGATAGGCAGGTATTGTTTGGCAAGACGGTGGTGCACAAGTTCGGATGTAATTTGTCTTCGTTTACGGTTCGTTTTTGTGTTTTATTTGTTCGAACTGATTCTGATCGTTTTTAACTGTTTTTGAGCTGTTCATGATTTTTTTTTTCCTCCATTTTTCCTGTCTGTTCGAGCACGCTGGCCCAGCTAATCGTGGGGAAGGCTTCGGCCGATGCCCCTTGGTCCGTTTCATTCCAGCTATATTGACACAAAAATTGACATGTCGACTAAAGCCGAGCTTTTCAGTTTTTCTACTCCGTTTTTGCCCGGCCCTCGGTAGTAAGAGAAGTCCCCTTGTCGTCCTGTCCGGATCGCTGGATGGCTTTGCACCTCAAAACCGCCGCCCTTAAAGGCACCCGAAGCTCGAACCAAAATGGGGATAGAATTGGCGTGTGGGGCAGCGGGAATGGGGAATCATGCAATGCATTTCTGTGCGGTTTTGGCGTCGAGACGAGTTTCTTGTCTGGGGGAGGTCTCGCCGGGGCATGTGGGGAGTCAGTACCCTGCTGCGCTGATCGGGTACGGAGACATTTTTGTCGTGAGTTGTTTTTTTAGGGCTGGGCACTGGCACAGTGCGTACTGGCAGTAGTAATGTACTGATTGATGGAGCCAGTAGAGTTGCCAGTAGTTTCTCACTTACGTACGACGCCGAAACACGCCACGGTATAGTACGGAAACCCACCGAATTTCACGCTCTCCTTTCTTTCGCTTTTTTCTCCTTTCTGTTTGTTCGCTGAAACTCTCCGCCAACCCCCGGCTGTTGAGCCATGTGGCGCGTTCTTTCCTTCCCCTTTTTATCTGTATTGATGTTTGGTCTCTTACTCTGCGTTGAGTATCTGTCACCTACTACCGGTTACATGTAGCGTTCCTTCGTTTTTTTGTACCTTTTTTTTTGTTCGTTTCGTTTTAGTGTTCAGTTTGTGCTTTCTTGTTTTTTTCGCTGGTGAGCGCCTACTACCCTGTGCCCCAAGGGTGGGAGCGATGAAGTGAAATTAAATATTCAATATTTTATCTCAAACCGATTCATGATGTACCTGCGCGAAAACCAATAACATGAAGATGGTCACATCATGGCCACATGTTGCACGCATTCTTCTTTCAAATGATTACTTTTGGATGTTGATGACCGTCACCACCCCAGTCCGATGCAGTTTTGAGCCTCGATTGTGATGGAAAATCAAACGAAACGCGTTCTTTTGGTCTCCGGCGGCGCTTCTAGCGGGCCCCCTCACCAGCCGGGGAAGGCCGATTGGCATCGCTTCACGCGGCCAGTATACTGTTCGATTTTTTCGACAGTATAATCGAGACTCACCTTTTCAGCCAGTGCTTAGCCCTAGTTTTTTTCAAGAAATTTCGATGTATATTTTGACTGTTCGTGTTCCACAAGACCAGCTGTATTGACATGACTAAGTATCACACCATCACAAGCCCCGCGAAGACACTGTTCAACGACATCCTTGATGTATTACAGTTTTTTTTCATAAATTAAACAGCACTACGGTACACATTCCCCAAGGATATTGCCACCGAATCATAAACTTGGTCTGGCTGATGGATTTCCGCCTTCATCCTGGATGTCGATTGACTGGCATAGGTACATGCTGCTGGCCGAGCGCCTGAGGAGCGAGGAGGAGAAGACGGCAATGAAAATTGTTCTTGAAGAACAGGTATATACAACGCCTGGTACTCCCCGTTAGTTTTTGGAACCGTTTTTTTTTCGCGCAATTTGTTACTGTCGTTGCGAAAAGCTGCCAAGTTTGTCCTCCCTTCCACCCCTCCATGATGAATGCCAATCTCATTTTTGAGGTAAACGTGGCTCTGTCCCTCTCTTTGCCAAGCGTGTCACACCTCTACCTTACGTCGAAACGAAATCACCAGGAATCGTCGGTAGATTTTGTTTGCATCGAAACCAAAAATTGCTTGTGATGGAAACAGTGTGCCCTCACTTCTCAACCGGCTTCATTTGGTTGCGGTTTACTTGTTCACTTGCTGCTACGTGTTCATGTGTACGCTCTTTGCCCCCCTCCTGCATCTAAACACCTTTCTTGTCCGTCAGATCGGGATTGCTTTAGACCCTCTGCTGTTGTACGCCACATCTCGACCGACATCGGACGAAAACCAACAAGTCGACCGCTCTTTGGAAACGGCGGTCGTGTGTGCTGGCGATGGTGATAGTGCGAAGATTGATGCCGACAACAACGTCAACGGGCATGACTTGGGAGGGTTCGCGCAACTTTCTGTTTTAGAGGGCATGCTCGACAGGGGACTTGGGCTGGAGGCGGGTCTGCAAGGGGTTGCCATGACGAGGTGATTTTTTTCAAGCGGTGTAAAGTTTTAACCGTTGGGGTATAATTTAGCACGGTGCGCGTCTACAGTACCGATGTATTCGCTTTTTTATTACAGCATAACCATTTTCGTATGCGTGGATACCAAAAAACCGCTATAATCAGTGTCCTAGGAGGCCAGGGAGGTTTCCTAGTGTGGGCTCTGCCAAAAATGATGTTGCTCAGGAGACCGGCCGCCTCTTTGAACAATCGTGATGAGGAAATATTACCAGTACTAATTGGCATCTGCTTTTAGACATGAATAAACTGTTAGTCGTCGTATGTAAACTATTCAGCCGTGTGGGGTTCTGATATACACTCTGTCAGAAATAAAGCTCGCGCGCGATTTTTGCATCTAGTTAGACTATTTATACTGTACTGTAAGTCTATTACTAATCTAATATTTGTATGTGGTGTGCTTCTTGTTGTGGCGATATTACAGTAGGTGCAGCTGGTCCGTGGACCCAAAATCAGTCAAGTTTCAGGTGTTGCTACTTGTTTGCTCAATCCCTCGCTTTTGCTCAAGTTTTGGATTAGTCGAGTGCCTTCAGTTCGTCAAAAGTTGAATTGAGCGATGACGCTGAAAGATACGGACTCTGACAGGAGGTCGTGTAGTGCGACCTCTCTGGGGACAATCTCTTAAGGAATCTCAAACCATGTTCTGAGCTCCTATTCATCATTTTTGAGGCTGTTGCCTCCTCGTCGAAGAGCAGTATGTTTTGCGAATCCCCCACTCACCTAAGGTTTTAAGTCGAAGGTATTCGAAGCGTGTTTTTTGCTGATTGTGAAATTTTGCGTGAATGCATCTTTGTGTCCTGGAAACGTTTTCGTTACTTTGGAGTGTTTTCTGTGTTCCGTGTTTCATTTTTGGTGTCACGGGTTTTATGTTTTTCAAAAGCGGCTTTGCCCCTAATAAATAGGGTCAATGATGTTCGTCCGGAGGGTCAAGAGTCTTTGCTTGCTTGACCTTTTCGACTAGGTTGACGCTAGGTGTCAATGTTTTTTGGCTTCCGATTGGACTTTCTTTTTCTTGTTTTCGTCTGTGGTACCCTTCCATAACCAAGACTGATCCAAGAACTGCCTGGATATGTATGGCGATGACGCGATAAGTTAGGGACATCCGTATGCGTTGCGTGTAGTACGCAGCGCAGTGGGGATAAAACCGCAACGGAATCTCACATATTCTGAGCTATTTTTTATCGATAAGCCTTCAATGTTTTTATTTGTGGTACGTACCCATTCGAAGTTATCTGGTGGTAGTTGCGGGCGCTTCCCCTCTGTGATTTCTTCTGTCGGAATTTTATTTTGAGTTTTATGCTACTGAACAACGAGTACTTTCCGTATTATGCACGTGACAATGCCGCGAAAAGGTAGGGACTTCGGTATGCGTGGCGTGTAGTGCACATCGCAGTGGGCTCGGAATCGTAACGTAATTGATCACATCCCGAGGGAATAATTTCGATTCACATTTATTGTGTCAATTTTAAGGACGTATACCTGGCACAACCCAACTCCCAAGTCGTTCTGTTAAATGTGACTAATCAACCAATTGGCTATCGTAAGCTATCTTGTAGTCGTTGAGGGCGTAATCCACGGTGTTGTACGTAGTCAGGGCGTTGATGTGAGCAAACGTTTGTTTATCCTATGGACCTTGTAGTGAGGTGCCGGATGTGAGGATTCACCGTGCGGAATCTCATTAGCTGAGCCCTGACTGGCGTTGCTTTTGCGGCCACCCTCGGTCCTTCTTGCCTCGAGAGTGAAAGTAAGCTGATTTTTTGCGTTTCGGTTTGACTGGTGCAGACGCTTTGCTTCGTTTCCACTTAGGGTTTGTGCGATTGTCACACGTTAAAGGGCTCAAGTTAAAGTGCACTCTATGAAGGAGCTGTTTGGTTACCCAAGTGTATCGTGCGTTCCACGCGTAATTTCCATTTTTACGAATACCGCTCAATAATGCCCATTGATGTGGACTTGGATTGCCTTGAGTTCCCTTGCTTTGGTCATTGCGAATACTGTATAATAGACAAATGGCTTTGTTTAGAGATTTTGGAGATTGTTGGCTTAATGTATGAAATATTTTCCTCAACACGATGTACATTTTTTCAAGTTTTTCTGCGGCGCTGAATTTGACTCCTGTCTGTTCCGTGTGTAGGCACATGCGGAGGCTGTTTAGACTTTCTGGAAGATGTCTCAGCCATCTCGAACCCTTGCTGCTCGTTGGAGCAACGGGCTGCGGCAAAACGACGGTGTGCCAGCTGTACTCGATGCTTCTAGGCCGGAGGTGAGCCTTTCCGACGTTGATGCAAAGCCTTGAGCGTGGCAGTGACTTTTGTCGTCCGTTGCATTCATGTGGGCTTTCTCGTTCATGTTTGTGCCTCGCGTTTTCACCGTCTTCTGTCGTATTGTCCTACCTCGAGCCATATCTGCATGGTCAGCAGTATGTGACGAGTTCAACTAGTACGAAGTGGGCCCAGTTTTGAGGCCCATACACAGCTTACATCTTGACGCGATGCTGCTGTTTTTTTTTGCGAGTATACCTTCGGTCTACACTTTTTTTTTGCGTATAACTCTTCACGGGGATAAGCGTGACGGTGAACCACGCAAGTGCAGGCAGGTCAATGACCAACATCCGCTTTGTGTCTAGACGCGCATGTTCAATCCCACACACGTCGTTTTTTCTCATCTTTTTTTTCCGTGAGCGATGATGCTGACCGTTTTTTTCTCTTTTGTCGTCAATTGTTATCTTTTCTTCCCAACAGGATGCACATCGTCAACTGCCACCAAAACACCGAGGCTGCCGACCTTCTAGGCGGTCTGCGCCCGCTCAGGGGGAGGGATCGTTTGGATGAAGAGCTGAGAAAAAGATCTGGGAAGTTTGTCCGGCTTTGTTCGGTGGCTTGCCGCCGCCTCTCGCATAACCTTCGAGGTATCGACGTGGAGGGTGCTATCGTGGCTGGTGATGTGGTGGAGACAGGGGGTGCCTCACTCAAAACCGTCACTCCTGTGGAGATTGTGGTGGACAAGATGAGCGTCGATGAGCTGACGAAAACTATTCAGGTGCGAAGCGAATGCTCTCTTCGCGTGGGAGCTATGTTGTACTTTTGTCAGGGACGTTCACACCACGTGAAATAATTGATATCAACTTTCCAAATAGCCTGATGTAGGCAGCAACGCTTTCTGCTCAAAAACGCTACTTACCAATTATATCCTAGCCGTGCGATTTCTGAATGTTTCTGTAGCACGGCCATCGCCCATACTTTGTGCGATGCAAGAAGGGTAGAGGGGCACGTGCTGTAGATCTGGCGAGGTGCTGCTGGCGACCGTTTCGAGCGCCCCGCTAGGGACACGCCCTGGTCGTTGTATTGGTCCACGCTGCGAAGTTTTGGGACAAAACTACACAAGTCGGTTGTTCAATCCACCGTTTGCCCGGAACGTTCAACCATCGAGGCCTACATTGGCGGTGTGACCATTGCTGAAAATTTAGCGACAGCCTGTGGGGTTTTTAGCGCGATCAAGATCCTTCATCGTTGATTCATGCCTCGAACATTTCACATTTGCTATCTCACTCACTGTGGCGTTGTCAAGAGAAGCATATCGGTATCTCCGTCTCGGCCTCATCCCTTGGTCCTGAGCGGTCAACATTTCTTGTTAACGAATGCGAGATATAAGCCGGAGCGAACGTATAGTTAGGCCTTTGCCCTGCGCCTGCCTCCTCTGGGCCCCTTGGCTTTAGAGTCGACGGCGACGCTACTCGTGGCTCAGGCCATGGACGATTGCCCCACATTTAATAATGATCCGAACTAATTCGCACCATCATTGAACAGTATTTTGTCTTCCTCAATGTTTTCGATCTTTTTTGCCGGATAGGGTGGATGGTTTTTTGTGTCTCGTCGAAGGTTGTCGAGCTGGAATTGTTGAAGTCGTACGTTATTTTGCGGGTGATAGTCCGACATGAAGTCGAATGACATTTCATCACAGCGAAGCAACCAATGCGCATATTTAAACCTCATATCTTCGTTTTTTTTATGCTCGCTTTGTTGCCCAAGGCCACGTGGACGAAGCTGGCCAACCTCGCGCGCGACACCGAGAGAAGCGGATTGCCGGATGAGCGTCGAGCACTTCCCGAGGTTTTTACCACGGCGCTGTCAGCTCAGAAACGACCTCGCCAGTCAGATCCAGTTGACGATCAGACCACCCTACGATCGGAACCATCCTCTTCAGCAGGTAACATCCAACTCATGAAACGTGACCTGGAAACCAAAGGTGACGCTCTGGCAGCGGCCGCGGTGGACAGTTCTGGTGCCGAGAGTCGACGCGGCAAGGGGAAGGGAAGAGGCAAGCGGAGAAAAGCGACGGCAGGCGTAGCTCGGGCCGGGGATGGGCTGACTGAAACAGAGACTCCGCCACCCTCCCCCTGCCGGACGCGTGCCGAGGCGACCATATTTGCCAGCGCTGCGGTGCAACCTTTTAAGCAAAGGGCCGTGGCGAACAAGACGGAAACTCAGAAGGAGACACCGTCGATTGTCGGCGTAGATGTCGATGGCGTCGACGTAGAAGGGATGGACGCCCTCGAGGAGGAGCTGAAGATTCTGCTCGCCCTGGCCGCCCGGACGAAGGGGCTGTTCGAGTGGGTGGATGGACCTCTCGTGACGGCCATGCGAAAAGGAGAGATACTTCTGCTGGACGAGCTTTCTTTAGCGGAAGACGCTGTGCTTGAAAGGCTCAACTCAGTGCTCGAGCCGGGGCGGTCGATTACCCTAGCTGAGCGAGGTCATAATGACACGGGTGGCGAAGGCGCGGCGGAGACAGTGGTTGCTGCGCCGGGCTTCAGGTGTGTACAATCTACGCTTGTAGTGAGCGTACAGAAAACATTCTTGCGAGATCCGTGAGGCAGATACAGCTTCACTTTGTTCAGATCTGTACGCCTATGGCCGTAGATGGATTAACTATCGGGAATTTTGTTTTTGAGGTATCGATGAAGATTACAGCCGATTTCGGTGTCAGCGATCAGATATTCGCTTGAGGGGAATAGGAAACAGAGTAGGGGTCGGGGTAGTGACATGCCACTACGCTCTCCAAACTACAGGTACATAGTTTTATTGCCATGCATAACGAACACCAAGTAATCAGGATTCAAAATTGCTTCGTCCCAGTTTGCGTGGCCAATGGTTTTATGTACCAGGTATTATATACCGGTATCAAACATGCCCGAGGCGCGTTCATTGCCAGGGTAACTTTTCTGTCCATGCGCGTTTCCACGTTTTTTTCCATGACAGGGTGATGGCTACAATGAACCCAGGTGGTGACTTTGGAAAACGAGAGTTATCTCCGGCTCTCAGGTCTAGGTTTACGGAGGTGAACATTTTCGTTCTGCATTTACCACGCGTTTTCCTCACTTCGGTCGGCCGAAACATATTTCTGAGGCACCGACAAATCTCAATATGTGGTGCTTTCGGAATTCATGTTTTCTCATGATATTTTACGACGCTCGAACGGCCCCCAGCCGGGACCCAGGCGTCTCCGGACAGTGCCTATATTTCCCACTATACTCGAGCGAGATGAAAGTTGACAAAATGTCCGCTGTGGTTCCTCGCTATCCTGTGCTTGAAAGTCGTTTCCGCTTTCGGTTATTGGCCAGTCTTGCCGCTGGACGTTGGAGCGCACACATGCCTAAATCTTGGAATTGACTGTCGCCATCACTGTAGCCCCTGTTTCCAGTTTGGCATCTAAGGTGGACTTTTGAAGCCCTAAGCTGTAGCTCGCCAGGAGCGAAACCTATGTTCTACACTAGTAGTGCTTTTTGGTGCATTGTACTTGTCCTGTCGTCTTTCGACGATCAACAGCTTTTTTTGTTGCTTTCTGCTTCATGTACATGCGATGTACATGCCAGGTGGATGCTGTGTGGGGAGTGATGTTCATGTTGTATCACCTTGACTCTCGAGACAACGCGTGTTGACAAACCATGTATGCTCATTGAAGATCGGTGTTGACGCCCGAGCCTCCGTATCCGATCAGTGTTTGTGTATGTTGTATATCCGACGATTTTTCGTATTTGTGCCCCAGGTTTGGGTCCCTGCGCTCTCTGAACGCGAGGACATGCAGGGTGTAGTTCAGAAGGCTTTCCAGTTCGGGAAAGCGGCGCTGCTTCCCGGTGGAGGGGATTTGACGAAGATGGCCGGCCCGATGCTCGACTTCGCCTGGTGGTTTAACAACAAGGTGAGACGTCTCTTGTGAGGCTTTGAGTCATTCCAAATCAGGTACATCCACGATCTTTATGATCTAGGTGGTTTGACGCAGGATGCTCTATCTCCGCTATTTGCTCAGCCTGACGTATATTTATCTGTGGGTCAACGAGGCGAGAGGTCTGTTGTGAGGCTTTTACTGCAGCTTTGTCGCTCGTATCACAGCTTCGCCCATAGACCTATACAACGCGTCGGAACATGCGGTCACTGCAGGTTGCGTTACCATGGCGTTCCAATGCTCTCTCTCTCGCTATCTACTATCAATCACAGTTAACTGGTCCGTTACATCTGTTACCACCTATCGAAAGCTTTTTTTGGTTCTGTAACACCGTCTAGGCCGACTCTTGCGTGGAATTCAAGATTGGAACAGTGCGCGGAAGTTAATCCGCGCTTTCGATGCTGTCGAATTCCTTCAACTTTGAATATAAACGATCCGTCGCGATTTCTTTATTATCTCGTCAGTGGACTACTTGCGTATGGTCGTGCTTTTGACGCGTTAGTGGCGTGGGACCTAGGGCGGTTTGCCATCATTCAGCGGTCGTTGCGCGAGAGGTTGTGCCGACAGGAAGACTTTCCCTCTCGGCGTGACGCCTTGCTCCATGCTCGCTAGCTGATCGCAATAATGTAGTGGGTCTTTTGCCGTTTGTGTGAATTGAGCGTTGGTCATATCGCTTGTCGTTCGCGGTTGGTCTCAACCATAATGTTTTTTGCTGAAATTTACTTTGCCATTACGTTCTGCTTACGACAATGAGCTCGCCATACGTAACATCTACCCTTTTTTATCGCCGCACGCTGCCTATGTGGTTCTTCTAACCTAAATACCAATCTGAATGTCGGGTGGGCGACTGTAATTATCGCTGCAAATCCTAACATACTCTTTTATCTCGTTTATTTTCCTTCATTCAACATTTCCCGATTATTTCGTTTTTCTTTCGTACCCGCTGTAGCTGCTGTGATGTAATACTCGATGGAAATGCTGTCGCTCGCTCTTTGTCACGACATTCGTGCGGAAACTTATTGGGCATTTGTTATGCCGGGTCCCTTTCGTTTTCTGGTGATTTGTTCGTGCTTTTTTTTGATTCAGGGTTCTCCCTCCCTCGCCGGCGGAAATGGGTTGTCGTTGTCTGTGAGAGACCTTCTGTCGTGGACGGGGTTCATTACTTCCTCCATCGCGTTTGAAGAAAGTGGCTCCGACATCTCGCGCTCTTGCTTGGTGGTCACCTCGGGATGCGTTACTGATGGCTCTTCAACCGAAACGGAAAAAGTTGGGATATTGCGACCCTGGGAAGCGTACGTTCACGGGGCGTCCCTTGTTTTGCTCGACGGTATGGGCCTTGGTTCCGGACTCTCGGTGCCTTCGATTCAGAGGCTGAGGACGGCGTGCGCCGCCAAACTTGCTGAACAGGTGAGGAAAAGTGTTCCCGGTCCAGGCGATTTCGATATGAGGTCACCTTATGTCGCGTATGATGGTTCCACAGCAGTACAGTCTCTAATCTAAACGCAGCGGTGGACACAATCACCTCATTTGAAGTGTGTGTCACCGTAGACTTGACCGTACGCCCCGTTTGATTGGATTTGTCATGTGTTGTTTTGTACAGCCTCTTTTCATGGCAAGGTAACTGAACGATAGATACGTCCCTCTTGAACAAATACGTATGCTGCAATGAACGACATGTTGCCGTCTCATTATCGTCATTTTTTTTATCGTGTCAAACGACGACAGGCAGCGACTTGCGCTCTAGTTCGTTTCGTTTCGTTTCGTTTCGTGTTCGCGTCACTTGTACATGTTGCGAACGCTTCTTGTAGTGTTGATACCGATGTGTCTCTAAAGTTGATGTCGTACATGTGACAACTTCTGATTCCGCAGATTCCGTCCTGTGCAGAGAGAGACTCCGCGCTCTCTCAGCTCGCCGTTCAAGGGAAAACCCTATATAGGGGGTTGGTGGCGCTTAACTTCAAAATACGCCCCTCGACGTGTAAGGGCGCATCGTCTTCTTCGACCCCGGTTGCGGACAAACCCGTGACGGTTTATGCTGATACTGCCGGCAATGTTACTGTCAAAAACGAAACAACCGTATTGGCAAGCGAGCCGGACGCGGAGACGGCGCTTGCATCGGAGTTCGGTGTGGATCAGTTTTTCACGTCTTGTGGTCCGCTGAGGGCGAAGGGGGCGTCGACTGGAGAGCTCGATTTTTCTCTTCGTGCGCCGACAACGTCCAAAAATCTGTTCCGGGTCTTACGAGCGCTGCAGGTGATGTTCCTACGATTGTGGCTCTTTGTGTCCCGGCCATCTGTTTTTTTATTCATCGCCCACCTTCAATTTGAAAAAAGCTCCAGTCGTGATTTTCACACATTCACGAGATATCAGGAGTTGTTCATATTTGCTCAGACACCCGTATGTGATACGTCGTTTAGGAAGGGATGGTAACCTTTCTGTTTTTTTTTGTCTGGGGCTAATCAATCCTTATTTGTGTTGAAACCTTACTTTTTTTCGGCAGTGCACTGTTTATGTTCGCCTTTCGTCAAATGTTCGCATGCATCTTCAACACGGTTATGTTGGATCCTCCGACCGCTTTTGAGTGCCTTGTTTTTATCGGAGTCAAGTGCTCAATTTGCAGGCTTCGCTGTTTGGGAAAGTTTCGGCTGTTTGGCGGAGACATCAGGGTATGGCTTCTGCTTGTTTTCGTCCTCATTTCTTGATACGGGGCAGTATCTTCGGCGTTCTTCAACGTTTTTTGTTGGACACTTTTTTTCAGCAGGTGTCAACATAAAGTGTTTCCCATACAAGCGCACTATTAATCACTTCTCAAGGCTTGACTGTACCCCCACGCCCGAGGAGTTTCATGCCAGTGCCACAAAAACGCCAGGCCTTTTTGGTTGAGGGCCTGGGCAAGACTCACTTAGTTCCCGAGCAACGCCATCACGGCAGCATAGGGGCCATTGTTCCGCCCCACATTCTCGTAGTCCACCATCAATCACGTGTTCATATTATTGGGGCAATCATCGGGATAACTATACACCTCTTCAAAATTTCGCTTGGTATGCGTTCGGAAACTTTCTCGCGCCTTTTTTGTGTTTGTTCCTATAGCGTTTCGACAAAGTTTTTTTCAATTATTTTTGTCCGTATCGCTTATGGACTTGTCAGCTTCCACGTTATTCCCAGTTGTTGTTGTTGTTGTTGTTGTTGTTGTTGTTGTTGTTGTTGTTGTTGTTGTTGTTGTTGTTGTTGTTGTTGT
>JBBMHQ010063421.1:0-14370 GCA_037834295.1 Postelsia palmaeformis
GAGTTGATTTAATGTCCGGCGTAGGCGATTCCAGAGACAGCAATGGGAGTACTATGTAACTGCCTCTTGGGTGCCTTACCATAAACACTACCTGGTACGTGAGACGATCAGTTCACTTGTGCGGAGTAGAGGTTCTTTACCTCGCACAAGTGATCCAACTAGACGACCAGTTATCGCGGGGGGGGGGGGGGGACGTCAAAGCGAAAGGACGATTACAATCCTGAATCGTCGACAATCGGCCACACGAAAATAGGCAGCCCGGGCTATATCCTGGGGTATAATATGAAATAATGTGCCCGAGGATCGCTTGGAGTTATAACAGAAAAGGCAGTAGTGGTTCCTCTACAGCGCTGGCTACAGCCAGTAGCGTAGGTGGGCAGTAGCTACAGTAGCGTGGCAGGGTACGGAGTGGCGCCGTTTGCCGTTTTGGTGCCGGTAGCTGCCCGTGTGTGTTCTTCACTTTATGGAATCGTTCTTGGTCCCCGTCGAAGAGAAGTTGCTTGGCAAATTCCTGTCAACGGAGCAGCCATACAGCCAGCGCGGCAGTGGCGCGTTCTACGATAAAGGTAGCACATTTCCTCTTTTTTTCCGAATGTCGGGGCACCTTAACCCAAACTCGTCGGATTGCCGGTCTTGTTTCGAAAGCTGACGTTTTTGTATCTTGGGCCATGGGACTAGTCATCGGGATGCAGTTCGAGTTCTTGCTGAAGTCCTGAAGGTCAAGTGAGGAGCCCCAGAAAAATTAGGATCAATCTTTCTCGTAGAACACCTCAAATCGTAGAACGCCTCCGGGGGGGTAGCGCAAGTTGCCGCTGTCGCGGCGCTATTGTTGGTTGGCTGTATTAACCCTTTTAGGAACGCAGTCCTGTTAAAGGGACAACCCACTTTAATTTCAAGTAGTTTGTCCCCAAAAACGGAACTGGCCGCAGTCCTAAAAGGATTTAGTATATATATAAATGTCCCTCGTAGATTATCGGGCCAGCCAGAGTGATGCTACTCTGTCCGGCAACAATATAGTTATCGTTGAGGCATTAATATGAAGACGAAACTGTCTACATATTCGACCAGAGTGATACGGTGAACAAAAGAAGGAGATACCTATCTGATGAACGACGCGGGCGCAGGCAGCGCATTGAAAAACTCGTAATCTGCGGTTTACTGCGTGCGAGCCCTTTTACTGGAAGGTTGATTGATACATGGTACGTATAATCGAAACGGTTTTGTGTTAGTTTTCTCCGGTTCGCTTGACATCGGTCCCAACAAGGCTACATAGTAATGAGCCCCGACACGTCGTGGTGATTCCGACGAAAAGGATACTAGCGTGGTGGTTTGAACGCCGGCGGCTCGAGTCTGTGTTTCCTCGCTAGGGATACCGTTTTGCAAAGCGGTAAGTTGAGGTTTTGTGCCAGGGGCCCAAGCAAGATCCATATATTTTCTCTTCCTTTTTGCGTTTTGTTGCTCGTGGAAGCATGCGCGACTGTAATTTTGGGTTCCCCCTAAATGTGGGACAATTGAGGGGCGCGGGGGGACGGGGTATGTATGCCCTCGGGCTTAGCCGCGGCTGTTCAGAAGACAATCTCTTCGTTCTCATGTACCAGGTATTTTCAAGGTTGTATTTTGTTTCGACGCATTTGAAAGGACTCGAGGAGGGATCGAAAGGAGGGGGTGTGTGACGTTACATGCCGCTGTTGTTGCGAAGTAGAACCTGTCGGACTGCTTGCCTGCAAAGACCCGGCGACTTAGCATACATGCTGTGCCCCTCCATGCTGTTCAACGTTTCTAAGGATGAGCTTTCATGCTCGGCCGCTGCTTGAACTCGTCCCCCTATGGCGTCCGTCGCTGCCATCTTGGGAATTGGTCGGGTCTAAGGCGCTACTGCCGTCGATTTTTGATCGATCGAGGGAGCCTCGAAAGACAGCCCTCTGTTCGAACGAGCTGTCGGAACGACGACCCCTTAGTTCGTGCCTTTCGTTCATATCCGGACGTTTCACGTTCTCCTCGCGAAAACCTGAGAGTACCTCGCCCTGTACGCACGTCTACCCTTGTGCTCTCGTAAAGACTCCGGGGGCTTGTTTGAATCAGGCGGCGTCCTGGATCAGTGGGGCCCGAGCGTGACCGCTGTAGGCTGGTGGTCGTGCGATGTGAAGTGTTGATCCTTTTGCCTTCGGGGGCAGCGGTCGTTGCTTGTTCTATCTCGTGGCATGGTGGTACCTCCTTCTTTCCTTCACCCTTTCCGGGACCCAGAGCAGATACTGTAGGGAGAGTGTCCAAATAAACGGCGTCTATTTTATTGTCACGAAAAAAACGTCTACTAGTGGATACTCATTATGAACGCTGGTTTTGGTAAAATACCTGTCTACGTGTGATTGTTCTGATCTACAAGTACATTAATATAGGAAATTTGTCTTGGTGTTACCCGTCTGCTCATGAAATGTCTTTTCCCGGTTCGCGTCTACCTATGTGTGCATTTTGTTTCGAAAGCTCGTCCGCTTATTGTACGATCGTGTGTACTAAAGTTGATGTTACAGTAGTAGTATAGTAGTACCAGTTATTCGTATGTTGTATGTTCGACAAGCGTGAGCGCGTAGCAGCACAAACATGCAGCAACAATTCTCCAGTGTCACGCTTCCCCAGCGCGAGACAGTTTCTTGCATTGTCGTATTCTCGTCCGGCTACCTTGATTTGCGATCGCGAGCAGGGCGAAGCAAGCAGAAGCCGGCGCTGCAAATAATCGTTTTTTTTTCTGTCGTTATATCTGGGACCTCTACGAGCGAAACTCAAAACCTGTCTGTCTGTCTGTCTGTCTGTCTGTCTGTCGGTCTGACCAGCCCTCTGCTCACTCTTTCGACAACCTGTTGCCTTTTTTCCCCTGTGATCGAATGAGAAAGCGTCCCATAAGAAACTCAATCATCCAGAAAAACGCTTTT
The DNA here is from genome assembly GCA_037834295.1 of Postelsia palmaeformis. NCBI lineage: Eukaryota > Phaeophyceae > Laminariales > Laminariaceae > Postelsia > Postelsia palmaeformis. The sequence continues at coordinate 2,928 of JBBMHQ010063421.1, forward strand.
CCCGAATAAGAAATCAAGAAGAATAAGAGATATGAAAATATCGGTGAGTTTCCGCACTCAAGCCATTTTTTCCATATAGTAAGAAGTGCTTCAGGTATTGGGGCAACTGAGAAATGCTGCAAGCTCTCTCTCCTCTTGAACAACCTCCCTGCGGACCCCTCGCGCAGTCAATCTGCGCTCTTGGTGTCTTCGTGCAGGTGAGCTCCGCTTTGGCAAGCGAGCTGCACTTAGCACCCGGCTCCCGCTTGGTACAGAGTTATGATCAGCAGCCCCGCCCGAGCCCCACCAGCCACCCTTTCGGCAGCATGTGTTGCTCCCTCCACTCTGTAATTCAACCCCTCTGTGTGAACAGTTTATTTACACGACAGATATATATACCGAGGAATAAAGAGCTGCCTGTGTGCGCGGTAAAGGCCACCGATTTTGCCGAGAGATTGCTCGACAAACAAGGACTTTATTTTTTTGTCGGGTACAAAGAGCACACACAGGGTGCCCCTCCGGTATGAAACATGAGAACCTGTGGTCTAGGGCTCGAAGCGTAATATTCCTCGACGGGCTCTGCGTGCGTTGGTTTTCTGCCTGCTCCCTCGTCGCGAGCTTCAAGTCTATACACACGCACTCACGCACTCGACGGGCGACTTCCTTGGTGTCTGGTAGTTACCACCGTACGTACAGATCGAGAACAGCCCCACGGCGGAGCATCATCAGCCGGTCGATGCCCCACTGAGGGTCTGTTCAGAACAGATCTGATCCACGGCGAAAGCTCGAAGCAATCGAGAGAGTGGTGAAAACAAGGTGTATCTTTCCGGTCAGAAGGGGGAAAATCATAGCCAAAACGGGACAATACACTCCATAATGCAGGTAGTCGAATTTCGGGGGGGATCCTTGTGCACCCTCCTGCGCCACTGTGCCGTTAACCGCAACAACAACGTGGCGTAAAATAAAAAAACACGTCGCGTGTGCGTGCTCGGCATGGGCTGCGGGTGTCTTGACAATGCGTCCTAATTGAATTTGAAACAGGTTGGCGCGGGCACCTGCCGCGGGCCTATTCCCCTTTATACCTCCCCCGACTGGCTGAGAGGGGGGAGGGGGAGGGGGGAGGTACTCATATCTTGCATGTGGCCGTAGTCAAATGACCATGGACTCCCGCATCCCTGCAGTGCCGCGACGGAGCACGTCGGAATTTCACCCACCAGAAGCAGACATTGCTTTTGCACGAAGCGCGAACCGCCGTGAGTAGAATACTCCCCTTGACCCATTCCCCTGAAAACGAATATTGCCAGGGAATATATAGTCGTGCGAGGCAAAACCCGCGCACTGTCTGTCTGATACAAGCCATGTTTCAAAGTGCGCATGGGATCCAACGATATAATACGCGACCGGTTCCAATTTTTCGATCAAAAGGTATGCGGCTTATTGCGATCCCAACGTTGAGCATGGGCCCTTCCAAAGCTATCGTATTGGATTTAGAGTTGCGTTCCTCGCTGAGCACAAACGCTCATGATCGCTGTAAATTCTTGATTTTCGAAAAGTAAAGAAAAACTTCGCCGAAATCCTCAACTACTCCCTTGTTATTTACAGACACATCATACATGTCGCGTACTGCTGTAAGTACTGGTTAGTTCGACTCGCGGGTTTCAACGATACTGGTTATTCTGAGAGATAAGGAGCTTCTATCAGATCGCAAACATGGTTCGGGCCTGGAAAGCGCAACTAGTTGCTGTGGCAGTATTGCGGGGAGCCACATTAAATAGGACAAAATGTTGTTGGTAAAAATGGGGAAATATGTAGGCTTGTGTGTACCGTAGGTCCTATTTACTACGGACGACCATACGTGCCAATCAGGACCCATCCTACACAACAGATAAAATCTTTGTACGAAGCATTTCAGTATTTTCACGAAGCATAAATTCGGTCCTCGGGTGACTATTGATTGGTATGTTCCACCGTGGGACAGTTGCAGCCCATACCGCACCATGTGCAATACCGGGTGTTTTCTTACTGGGCGAAGAAAGTGACCCAACCCCAACACTTTCCAGTCGATCTACCCCCCGAAAGCCCGGCTGCACTTCTAAATGGGGGGGATATAAATACACGCACGGTAAAAAGAAAGGAGATATCGCGGTTTCTCTTTGGTTATTCGGGTCGGATCGGGTCGGGTCGGGCCGGTACCCGATCGCGCGACGCCTCGGATCGAGCGTGATATACAAGCGTCGCCTTTTAGGGAGATCCAAGGCTGTGGGAGAGCAATTAGCGAACATCAAAATTCCTCGGGAGAGGCCGAGCTGAACGTTGACGTGGGGTAGCGATATAGCACAAAAAAAAACTTATTCGATTCCGATCGTTCGCGGTGACTCGAGAAGCCGTCATATTGGGTTGCCGTCGGATGTCGCATGCAGGGAGGGCAGATACCTGTGTCCAGTTACCCACCGGCAATTACCTACACTCGGCCTTTGCAGTTACCCGCCGGTAATTACCGCTACAGGAGGGTGTAACCCGGCAGATGACCTACAGTAAATCCGGTCTGTACAGTTATTCACCGGTAATTATCGCGAAACCGGAGGGGTGGATCATAACCATCCCTGGGTAAAAGTGTGCGGTGTGCGTACTGCAATTGACCAACCCTGAGTTTACAAATTTTCGTGTTGTGATTGCTGCCCTCGCCCTGTCTACTGTCTACTAGGCCAAGCGGGGTTTGTTAAATAGGGGGGGAAATATTAGAAGCCCCGCTCGAATTGGTGACTTGTCATAATTCGGTGAATCGTTCCACCCCGTGAATGATAATTTGGTAGAAAATTCCACCTATTGATGAATGCTTCAACCGGATAAAAATGGCGATTCGGCAGAAAACCCCACCTACGTGAATCGAGCAGAGGTACACACCAGTTCGGTTGACGATTCTATCGATAACACCTACTACTGGTGGTTTGACTCGTCGATCACAACCTTTCTCACTTTTCATAATAGCTTTTCGGAGTCTAGAATGTGGAATCTTGCCCTCCCCATTACCCCCCGAGAAGGGGACGTAACTACTGAAAGCTTAAATTGTACTTTTACGTCGATTAGATACACATACGCCCGAAGTATAAAGCTTCCCCGAGGGCTTTCGCGGGGGGGGCGGCAAGTCGCGTTTATGTGATCTGAAAATCGAGATTCCAAATTCCAGATTCAGTACTCTGAAACGAGCTTAACCACCCACCTACCACCTGTACCCGGTAAAAAGTCTCGATTATTTTACCACTGCAAAAACATTTCAAACTAATTTCAAGTAGTCTCCCTCCCAAAAGTGGGTGCAGGTTAAAACAAATAAAAATGATATGGTTACGATTTTTCACAGCGTGTACGGATGCGAGGAGGGTGGAAGAGCCAAAGCGGACGCTACTCCACGTCTACGCCACCGACGCCGGCACCGGCATCTGGCAGAGTGTCGTTCGTTGATGCCAACGTTTTCTGCCTCTTAGGTGAAGACCCCCCCTCCCCTTCCCTCCCCCGTCGCGGCCTTCCGTGCGCCTGCTATCTTCCTTGCCACAACCATTTCCGATCGTCATGGGCGGTCTCCCAATTATTATTATTATCTTTCTCCCAATCCAGTGTTGTACCCATCAGCCGCGGGGTGTACGGGGGAGAGGCATCCACGGTCCGAGGTGATAAAATGTTGCCCGTGATTCCGGAAGAGCTCAAACCAGTCCTCGGCGTAACCTGGTATCCCCTCGTCAAAAAAATCAACAGCCCCCCTGATGACCTCGTAGTAAATCTTCCGGAGCTTTGCCTCAAACTCCGCCTGCGTGTGGCAGACCGTAGTAGTAGTATTAGATTAATTTTTAAGGGATAACAGGCGCCGATTCGTGCCATAAGTGTCTGCAACTTTCCTGGTGGCCTCATCCGAAGTTTCCCTTCAAAATCTGCTTACATTTTGCTGACCTTAGCAGTGGCGGTAGCAGCAGCAGCAGTATCGGTGTTAGCAGTAGCAGTGGCAATAACAGCAGCAGCAGCAGCAGCAGTGGCAGCACCAGTTGAATCAGTAGCACCACCAGTAGCCACAGAAGTAGTAGCAGCAGCAGCAGCAGCAGCAGCAGCAGCAGCAGAAGCAGCAGAAGACGCTCTCTCGGCAGCGACAGCACCACCGCCGCAGCACCTACCACACTCGTTATCATCGGAATCCTCGATCTAGATCCCATCTTCTCGACATCGAGGCATGTAAACCCGCCCCGTAACGTCCCACGCTCGGGCCCGTCAGACACCCCCAGACCCAAGCTGCGGACGCTCCACGGCTCGCCTGGAGAGGCCCACCATCGAGGGTGAACAGACGTGCCGGTAAACTCATCCCCACGGCGCAGCTCGGTGAAGAGCACGCCCAAGATATGGTAACAGGGGAGGCCGTACCTCAGCAGCTTCAAGCAGGTGCACAGCTGAAACTCACCCGGTCCGAAGATGACGAGGTGGCCAGCGGTACCTTTGTCCTTGCCGTACTTGGGGGCCACCTCGACGACCGCGTCGATGGGTACCCTCTTCGTGAGGTCTGAGAAGGACTGCAGGCACGCCGCGCTCACGAGACCGGCGGTTGCTTGGTTTCTCTAGCGATTGCGCCGGTATGGTGCACCGATGGGGTTGCCGAGTGCTTGATTGTTGTTGCTGTTGTTGTTACGGTTGGAGAGGGGGTTGGAGGAGGAGGAAGCGGCGGCGGCGGGCTTGGGTACGTCAGGGCGCGCGTTCTTGTCGAGGCGGCCTTCCGTTTGCTCTGCTTGTTTGGCTCGCTTTCGTAGCTCGGTGTGCTCAGCTTGCTCTGCCTGTTCGGCTTGCTCTGCCTGCTCCGCCTGCTCGGCTTGCTCCGCCTGCTCGGCTTGCTCGGCTTGCTCCGCCTGCTCTGCTTGCTCTGCCCGTTTCGCTCGCTCTGCCTCCCCTTCTTGCTCTGTCTGCTGCTTCGCTTGATCTGCCCCCTCGTGTTGCTCTGCCTTCGAGGTTTGCTTCACCTGCTCGGCTTGCTCCGCCTGCTAGGCTTGCTCTGCGAGCTGTGGCAGGAAACGCGCCGACTCTTGGCCCTCAGTCAAAAGAGTCGTCTCGAAGTACGTTCTCTGCCGTAAGCCAGTGATGATTTCCTGTTTTTGCCACGGAAAAAGGTCGGGGATTTCGTTAGCGTTCGCTCATGAGGAACCTTGAATATAAAGAGTTTTTTTCATGATGCGTGGCGATATCCAGTCAGTGCGGTTCAATGGGCGACTCGAGGGGCGCAATGGGGGGGTGTACTCGATAGAAGAGATGCACTCGATCTCATGTATGGCTAGTTGTATGACCAACGACGCTCGCATCTCTACAATGCCGGGACGGAAAATGTCGGGTTTCCAACGACCAGGCAGGCATTTTTTGCGCCAAGTGCAAAGCGCAGTGGGGTCAGGTGCCCGGCGAGTCCCATGAAGGGTGAGCTGCATCCTACTAAGAAGCGCTCGTTAGGCGGACTTGCATAAGGATGATAGCTTCAATGAGTTATTTTAATTTCCGTTTCAGCCACTTCCAGAGACAGCAATGGGAGTGCGATGAATATGCCTCTGGGGTGCCTTACCATGAACACTACGCCATACGATCATCCCCCTTTTACGGGGGACCATAGTTAATAGGACCAAATATTTTTACTAAAAAAAGGTAAATATATAGGTTTTTGTGTGTGCCACAGGTCCTATTAACTATGGGCCCCCGTAATAGTGCAGAGCGAAGGTTCTTCACCTCGCACAATCTATCTAACTCGACGACTAGCTGTGACCGAGCGCCAAAAAAAAAGAAGCAGTACCTTGGTTGTCTAGCTCATGTAGTGAGCGGTATGTTTTACAGTGTCCTTGCCAACCTACGCCAACCCAACCTGAATAAGATGGAAACCTATGACCGCCCGGGTGTGCGCCTATGCCTGAAGGTGCGGATATTGAGGGTCGAGGTAATCGAAACGTTTCTCTACGGTTGCGTTACTCGGAGCCCGAGTAAGACTGATTACGGTAGGCTACCGGAGGTCCACCACAAGATACTCCCCCGATGCATCGGCTGGCGAAAACGAAAGCGCGAATACCACATTATATCCTATGCAAGTGCGCTTCTCAGGGCAAACTTTGAGAGTGTCGAGACGACGGTACGCAGACGTAGGCTATTGTTTGCAGGCTTTGTGACACGCATGGGAGAAGAGGGTCTGCCGAAGAGGGTGATGTTTGGGGAGATGGTTGGGGATAAGGGCTACTCCGGAGGACAGGAGTGGGACTGGATGAGGTACCTCGAGGGGGGCTTCAAGGAGTTTGGCATCAAGCTCGAAGGGTGGCTCAAGGCAGCACATAAAGCCGGCAGATGGTTCCGACGGGTCGAGGAAGGCGCGGAGGTGTTCATGCGGAAATGTCAATAAGGGTGAGAAGGAGGCATCGGCAGGACGGCGCAGGATGGCTGCAACCACGATCACAATCGCTGACACCAACGCACGTGCGAAGTATTACAGGGAAGAGCGGGGGGGCGAAAGGGGGACGAGGGGGAATGGGGAGGGGGGTGGGGGGGGAGGCGGTCAGCCCAACAGACTGAAGACTTGGTTTGGCCATCATCGTCATGATGCGCTCCCTTTTTTGGGGCCCAAGTAACTAGCATGGTGCTACGCGGGCCACTTTGCGTATCTTCAGGCACCAATTTCTGCCTTCCTCATTATCTTTCCTCCCCGCCTGTTTTTGTCCCTTTCTTGTCCCTTCCTTTGTCTTTCTTTTTTTCCCGTTCCAACCTCCTTGTGTCTTTGTTTTTTCCTCAACGTTTTCCTGCTATCTGCTTTTGTTTTTCGCTTTGCTTTGTTCTCCTTTTTGTTTTCTTGTCTGTTCTTCGGCGTCGGAATGCGTGTGCGTGTCTTTTTTGTTTTGTTTTTTTTGTCTCTGTTCTACACCGCTCGCGTAGAGTGCGAGCCTGCAATCTGCAAAAAACTACGCATTCTTTTGTGTGTTTCCCTTCTTGACTTATCAATTCTATGCATTCCTGTTGCTTCCCTGCCTGACTTGAACTTTTTTTCTCTCTCTTCCCTTTTGGATTTGTGATTTTTTCGATTTTGATTTCGATTTATCGACGTCGAGCTGTTATTTCCACCCTGTCTATTTTTTCTTTGGGTAGTTTGCGGTCTTCTCGGTTTCGGTTGCGACTTTCACAGCGTACCGCATGTATCTGATACGTACGTGCGCGGGCCTCACTTTTTTTTTGTCTGAGGTGTAGATAGATGTGCGTCAGTTATCATGTGTACTTTTTTTCACTTGTTTTATTGTTTTTACCGAGCGAGGTATTTCTTCCACTCCAGAGTTATTGGAGCCTGTCCTGCGACCACGAACTGCATTGTATTGTGGCCATCACTCAATGTGAGAACAACAACGAGAAAATTTATACAGGTGTACTCGATAAGAGAGGTGTAGTCGATCTCATGTATGACCGTAGTCGTATGACCAGGGGTGGGGGGGGGGGCGTACTCATTTGTTGCTTGCCTTAGTCTTTTGACCATTGACCACGTACCCCTTCCGAGACGGAGCACCGTTCCTACTCCAAGCAGAGACACCTCCAACAGTTGGGCGCTCAATACGTTGCTTCCATAATATTGCATATAAACGTTTTGCTGATCTTATCCCCTTCCTGTATGGCCGCCTGTGGCCACCATATATCTCCTAGGATAGCGATCGTTTTCTCGCTGCTCCCTATTACGGGGGACCATAGTTAATAGGACCTACGGTACACACAAAAACCTATATATTTCCCTGTTTTTACTCACAATATTTGGTCCTATTTACTATGGTCCTCCATACTAGTGTACGAAACTCCTGCACGTCACATTCGTCTATTTCCCTCATCTCCTCTTTTAACACATCCCGTCCCTTCTTGTATATTTCACATTCTCCTACTATGTGAGTTTTACTCGCCATTGCTTTGCCACGCGGGCACATCTGTGCATCTATGGAGCTCTAGCCCCGACCCTAGCCCTCACCCGAAGACCAGCAACCCCAAACCCGCCTGGCATGAGAAAGGTCTCGGAGAGAATGGGGTGTTTGTGTGCGCTTCAACCATTCGTTTCTGAAAGGAACGACATAGGCAAAGCCTCAAGACACTGCCACGGTGGAGCTGCTCACGTTTCTTGCGTAGTTGGTGCCCCCAGCTCGCTCGAGCTCCCGGAGGGCGTGCAGCGCAGACGTGACAACATGCTCGCTCTCGACGATTGTTTGGAAGTGTTGCCCACTAGCGGCTCGCCTTCACACAAAAACATACACAAACAGGACGGCACAGACTTCGAGGTGTGTTGCGGTCGAGTCATGCCACGCGGTATACCAGGTACACACCAGCGGCGGAGCAGGTGCTCCGAGTTAAGAGCCCCTCAACATACGTTATTCGGGGCATAAGAAAAAGCGATGAAAAACCGGCAGGTTCCGCCTGTCTATACACTAAAGGCTATACATTCCCACAAAAGAAGACCAATGTACCCGTAGGGTAGACAAGCTTATTCACGAACGAAAAACATATACCAGGTATATGGTACGTATTCTAGGTGTCACCGCTATAAGTGACTTGCGCAGCGCGATGCCCGTAACTGTCCTCAACTCGCTCGCGCGGCTTGATTCGGAGAATGTGGAGAACCGTACGACAGAGTTTAGGATTTTTCCCTTCGGAGGGAGGCGTTCGGACGTGGGTTGGGGGTGACGCAAGGTGACAAACCCGACGATGCTTTGTTCTGTGCTCGTAAAAAACACGAAAGGCGCACGCACCAGCCGGAGAATCTTTGAAGCCTACTGGTATACCAATCTGGCCAGGAATATAGGCGCCCTTTTGACTTTGATATGAACATCAAACGGATCTTATAATTTCGCCACAGTAGTTCGTCCCCAATACGGGACTGCGGTCCTATTAATAATAGGCTCAACAAATCACAAAAAGTTGACGACCAAGCAGATAAAACAAAAAAACAAACCAGTCATCTATCTGAAGCATATGCATGGATGACGGTCGGCGGTCGTATGGAATCGGTTTCAGCCAGCTCGAAAGGGGTGGTACAGCAGCACCCCTTTCTTTTTCTGGTGCGGTGTAAATAAAGTCGGCCAATAGCTCGCATTCGCTCGAAAATTCGAAGTTCTCACAATCGCGTATTTCGCTCGAAGTCTGCTATCCGCGCTTCCAGCTCTGCCTTGACGCAGGCCAGGGTGGCGCATCTGTCGGTAATAATGCGGCCCTTCAACAGCTTGTAGAGACCCTCGGCCTCGTCGAGGCCGTCATGCCTAGCGTCATCACGGTGGGATGGTAGCAGTATGCCCAACGCTTCCCTTGCCTGGCGACGAAAAATAGGTAAACCAGTAATACACGAGGGGCGGGAGGGTGTGGATCGCACGTGAAACAGACCGTAGAGCAAACGGTCGGTATGTGTCAGCACACATAATAAAGTTCTGTCGGTTGTCTGAGCACCTATTCCACGTACTAAGAAAAACTGTTAATAATAGGTACGCTCACAAGTACGGCAGCACAGGTCCATCACTCAGTGGCAAGCACACGAAAACTATTAGCAACGCGAGAGACATTTTGTAGGAGGACCTTGAATTAATGACACGAGTGTCGATAAGAAAGGCAGAGGGAAATTCCGTCGGAAAAATCCCAAAATCAGGGGCCGTCGTGCTTCGATACGGTTCAAAGTTACGGCAGTGTGGAACGTACCCTTTCCCAAATAAGAACTTCAGCCCGTCAAAATACGCCAGCGCTCCTGTTTTATACCAGGTATTTTTTTATTCCCGTCAACAGGCGGCCTGTACTCCAGTATACCACTCTGTACCAGTATCGTGCGGACAATCATATCAGCACCTTGGCAAAGAAAGGAACAATCGGGATATACGTATAATATATATAATATAATATATATATTGTTGTTTTATACTGGTATATATAATGTATATATATATATATATCATTTTATATATATATATATATATTGTCGTTATATATTTGTATATTTATCTATATAATTATCTTTATATATTTTGTTGTTATATATTATTATCATTTCAAATATATATATTTTGTTGTTATATATTTATATATTTATCTATATAATTATATATATATATATTTATATAGATATTGTTGTATATTTATATATATATATATACTTATATATATATATATATATATTCTTCACGGTGTTTGAGATTAACCAACCAGCGCTCTATTGCGGGGGATCATATAAAATAAGACCTACGGTACAGACAAACACCTACGAGTAAATACATTTATCTATTTTTACTACAGCACCAATTTTTGGTCCTATTTACCATGTTTCCCCGTGATCTACCCTGTGTTGACATTACAACAACCTTCATAAAACAGTCCCACGAGAATGCACTAATTTGTATAGCGGCGACCGAGTCACTTGTGGAGGTGTCCCGTGACATAGTCTTCGCACTTGGAGGCCGTTACGTGACTTCTAATTCTCCCTCCAGACGGCCTCGTACGCCTGTTCGAATCGTACGTACGGTCACGTCATAACAGGACAACAGGACAACAGCAGTCGTAGTGGAATCGGCCCGGGCGGCCATAGGCAAAGTTAGCAAAGGCCCCCGCACAGTTCGAAAACGTCTTTGACAACTGCACCCGCCAACGTTTCGAAGTACCTCGCCACCCTCTTATTACGGTGGGCCGTTGTAAACAGGACCAAATATCGTCAGAAAAAATAGCGAAAAATGTAGCTTTTTGTGTGTACCGTAGGTTCTATTTACTATGGCCCCCCGGTAATGCGGAGAACTGCATGAACTTCCAAACACGAAAAACGAGAAACTCGGAAGCTCGGCTAAGACTTGGATGGTACAGACAAACAAACAAATTTGTAAGCCGCTATACTTGGCGCCTATACGTGGCGTTGTACTTGACGTTAGAACTACAGGTCAGGGTCGGACACCACCTATCCCAAACAGAAAAGTTGAGCCTGGGCCAGGTGCATTGATCCATTGCAGTATCGCAACTACGGTCGAAAAAATACGAAAAACAGATAAATCTTAGCCACACTCGCCACCGTGTCGGAAATGAAAACAAGCGATCAAGGGCCATTCTTATATCGGAGAGTTCTTTTCTCCCATAAATTTCCATGTTTTTTTCGCGCAATTTTTCTTTATTCCAGATTTTCCTGGGGGTTTTTTCTTCCAAATGTGCGAAACTCAACAAACCTGTTTTTTTCGCTTCTAGAGAATATCATCAACAATGACAGAACGCCTCTGTATATTGGTACATATCTCCATTTATTTCCAAACTTTGGAATTTCTGGGAAAAAACTCTCCGATAAGAATGAGTCCAAGACGTAGCGGGTTGGCATTTTTTCGGTCAGAAATGGAATAAAACATGTGTGTGTGTTTTCGTTCAGTTTTTTAATTCGACTCTAGACTTCCCTCCCCGCCTGAACAAAAGAAAGAACGGCGGAGGGGGGGGGGGAGGG
>JBBMHQ010063443.1:0-14368 GCA_037834295.1 Postelsia palmaeformis
TACGACTACGGCCATGCATGAGATCGAGTACCTGTCTCCTACCGAGTACACCCCCCCCCCCCCGCCCATATTGCCGACGCAGCACGAGGGAAAGTCTACCGTATTGGAGGTGGACGAAAACACGAGCATACTGGAGGCGGCCCTAGACAACGACATTGAGCTCCCTCACGACTGCAAGCTCGGAGTATGCCTGACCTGCCCCTCGCTCATCGTCAGCGGGGACGTGGATCAGAGCGACGGGACCCTCGACGACAGCGTCATGGAGCAGGTGAAGGCGTCGGATCGAAGAAGCCGCGGTAGTTGCCTCGAGGGCGCGATCTTGGTTTGCTGTTGGGCTCGTACCGGGGTTTTTAACTCCAATACCATACCCCTTCGGTTCCTGTGTGTTTGCTTATTTCTCTGTTTAATTTCCGCCGAAGATGCGCCGGGCCGGGCCGAGCCGGGCAGCTGGCATGCCCCGGAAAGTGTTGGGGTTGGGATTGAGGCTTTCCAGGGGAATTCCACTCTTCACGCGTTGAGATTTTGAAACGTATTGTCGTTGTTCGTCGCAGAGTATGCAGAAACGCAGAGGGAGGCCTTGTTGTGTTAGCACCCTGGCACAACCGGTAGCCGCACTGAAGAGTTGCCGTCGAGTAGCGCCCTCCGGAATGCGAAAGACTGTCAGCGTGCCAAGCTGTTACCGTGGTCCAGTTGCCATGAATGCTTTTAAACACGATGCTACCCCCCTCCCCCGTCCCCCCGTCCATCACCCCCCTGGAACCGTGCGGCAGGGATTTGCACTGACGTGCTGCTCGTACGCGAGGTCGGACGTGACTATCCGGTCGGTAGAGGAGGACCAACTTGTGGGCGCCCAATTCAGCGATAGAGTGTAACTTGTGGGCGGGTGCGCGTGTTAAAAAGTGGTATGTAGACTAGCGCCTGGGAACGCGGAGAGGCGCTCCCGGCCAACACTGGGGTGTGAGGCAACTTAACAGCCTTTTTGTGTGAGCGAGAAGTGCACACGCTTGAGAGAGGGGGGGTACGAAAGAGTGGGTGGGGGAGTGAGGGAAAGGGAGAGAGGCAGAAATTATCGTACGCCAAAGTAGAAACTATTTGGCTCGTGCTAAACCGGGTGCATACGCGGAGGTGCACCACAAGCGCCCGAGCCGACGGGGCCGACGTGGGGTTTTTCTTCGGCGCAGCTGTGCGTCGTGACACTTGAGCCTAGGGTTGTGGTTCCGTGCGAAGCGTTGGGAAATTGTGTACATTGGTTCCTTTTTCCACGTGCCGATGTGCCGCTGAGGTCATTTTTTATTTTCTCCATAGTTTTGGTTCCGTTACGAAGCAGTACACGAATTGGCAGCTAGGCGGAGTACCAGAAACAGTTGGGGGGGGGGGAAGGGGGGGGCACGGCGGAAATTCGGAAAAGTAGGGGCGAATTTCAAGTCCGTCCGCGAATGAACACCGAAGAGAACGTTTGTTTTCAGCGTCCCAATTGTTTTGAGAGGTTCCTCTGTTAGGAGTAGGAACGTTGGTCCGTCTCGAAAGGGATGCGTGGTCGATGATCAAATGGTTCAGGCAAGCAACACATAAAATACGCCCTCCCCCCCACTCGTGATTTTACGTCCGATGGGCGCAAGAAGAGGAGTTGAATACGACCATTGGAGGCGAGAGGCATTTTCAGCCCGCCACTATGTCAAGAAAGGAGGCGGTCGAATCAAATTTTCGCTCGGGCTGCGCCATCAGATCAACGTTGTGCGTGGGCGATGCCGTCGGCGAGGACGTGCTTCTGCACTGAATCTTTCTTCTACTCTACAATCGGTTAGAGTCCTTGTCACTGGTTTGTGCCGCAGTATTTACGCAACGTTCTTGTTGAAGTTTTGTCGGTGTGCCGAGGGGGGGCAGAAGTCATCTGCTGGCTCGTCCTATTATTTCGTGTTAGCTTCGTGCTTTCACGCACATTGCCCACACCGTGCTGCATAAGTTGGGTGGGAGGGGGGGGGCGTACTCATTTGTTGCCTGCCTTAGTCATTTGACCATTGATCACGCATCCCTCCCGAGACGGAGCACCGGGTGGAAGGGGGTAGGGGGGGGCACGTCAGGCGCTCCTTCCCTAGCTTCACAGGGATGTTTTTTCTTATCGACCGCGCGAGTCGACCCGTTTCTTGGTCTCTGCGTTCCGGTGTTAGCAACGCACTCTATCGTCGGTCCCGCCCTATCTGTACTGTAGTACACAGACACACCAGACACAACGACAGAGGGTGGCAAACCAATCGCCGCCTGGCTCGGGTAAAGCGACAAACGGCAAGCATTGCACGCGCATTCCCTGGTGACATGAGCCTCGGCAACCGCGAGGTGTTAACTCCGTAGGATCGAGGGGCCCGTGCGCAGACATCGCCGGTGACGACGAGGAAGACGGGAATTCGCCCAGAATATTTGCGTTGTGACGCGGCGCGGCTTTTGGGAGACGAACAAAGCGAGGGAGGCGCTGCGCGCCCCTGGACTGGTGGCGTGTGACTTAAGTTCCCTACTTCCTATCAGCACCGACGAGGCAATCAAGTTGTTCGGACTGTTGGCCGTGTGATCGCCTTCCACCACCACACCATCAAGCCAACACTTTATTCCAGTAGTATTAAGGCCGAACCCGATCTCAAATGCGTCGGGAGGTCTATGCCGCGCCGGCTCCGACTCGCTTACTGCTGAACAGCGTCCTTGGTAGGGGGAGCGGCCACAGCGGAAGACGATTTGGCGCCGAAAGTCGCTGCCCCCCATGACAGCGCAGATACGTATGTAACACTAATACACAACAAATCCCGTACCAGTCGAAACGATGAAAACAATCCCCTGGTTCCCAAGTTGAGAACTCCGACCCAAAGCCCTGTCCTTGGCACGCCAAGCGTACACGTCGTCATTCCCGACGTCATTTGATAACGGTTGTAGAAACTCTCGGCTGCGTGAGCTTTGCAACATACCACAGGTAGTATAAAGCACGCTCACGCTCGTATTTACCGACCCGATCAGGCATTAAGACATAACATCACAAACCTCAAACATATCAGCCGGCCGCTAGTATATATTTTCCGACATGTGGCACCTGGTGCAGGAATCCTCTTGTTTATTTTGTCACTGCGATAGAAGTGTCGAGGCTCATAACCTATGGAAATGAAGTCCTTCCGTCAACGCCAATCAGAGGATTACGTTCCGAGGTCGTCGGAGGGTACCAGATCTCGACGACCTGCCGTATCAAGTACGCCTTTTACGTTACAATAGCGTTGGGTGAGGGTGGTGCTGGGTACGCGCTAGGACGGACAAGAGGGCGACCAGCCCGGTTTCGACATACCAAAGGTAGAAGCGCCAGCGCGGGGGAAGTGTTCGTTTACACACGCGACGGAAAAACTTAGAGAAGATTCCGAGAAGAACAGCCGGACTTTACGAGTTGATAACGCACAACCCATACAAATAACCGGGACGGGGGGCGGTCGACCCTCTGACAGATCTCTTGAGATCAAGATCTGCAGGATCGGTTTAGGCATGTGTGGAATTTCCCATGTACACATGAGTAGGCAGGTTGGCCTCAGGGGGCTTCATATCCATACTAGGCAGCAGCAATCCTATTTCACTTTGCCTTACAACGGATGAGGCTCGTAACCTTCTATAGATTGGTTGCGTTTATGAAACCATTGTTAACGTGTTGTGGAGATAGCACCGAACGTCAGCAACGATCAATACATCAAATCCTGCATATATCTCATGAATAGCGCGGATGATGCCGCAGCTGGATGGACCTACTCCCGTGGGCACGTTTCTTTGTTGCGTACTGATTGTAAAATGGTGAAGTGTGTTTGTTCGCACTTCATTCCCCAATCAACTTGTTGGAAGAAACAAGTCGGGGCGGGTTGAACCAAGGCCTTCCGCACGTATGTGTGATTCTTCAGGAGTTACCTCGGGTACACCCCCAGGTTTTCGAGGTGGCTACCAAGAACCATTACGGCGGATATTTGACGAAGTCACTGCTTCAAGAGCAGCGCAGACGGCGAGAGGTTACTTTTCGAACAGCTTGGAATGGTTTTGACCCAAAACCCAAACCATAAGCCGCCAAGCGCAGGCTGTCAACTAGAGAACAGCATAGATCGTACGCGTGCAGATATACTGCACTACAGCCCTAACAGGGAACGAGAGAGCTCACAACAAATGTGGTAGAGACAGCTCGCTCCTTTGCTGATGCAGCTGGATTAGGGAGTGCCGGAATATGTCCACTCAAAGCACGCAGCTCCGTGTGACTTCGCTTTTTACAGAACTTACCCCCAACAGGCTGTTTTCTGTCGTTTCGGCCGGTTTCCCCCGGCTTCCCTGCGACTTGTGGTCGCCATTTGTAATTGGGCACCCTGAGGACATCCCGGGCTGCCTTGTTGGGCATGGATCATATGATCGGCAACGGACGAAGCTAATATACTACTGTAAAGCGTCGTGTACAGCGGCCACTTCTGCCACTTCGAATCCAAACAATCCAAAAACACGAAGGAATTTATCAAATTTGTCAGCGCATTTGAAAATAAAACCTTCCAACAAACCGCGCAACCCATCAACACAACAGTGATTGGCGAATACCTGCCACAGCAGATTATATCTGCTTGCTGGCGACGACAGCATGCTACATGCGCACCTCTAGTCTCACTATTACGGGAGACTATAGTTAATAGGACCAATTATTGTTGGTAAAAATAGGTAATGTATAGGTTTTTGTATGGACCGTAGGTTCTATTAACTATATTCCTCCCTAATAGTAGTACCTATCACACAAGGAGCTAATGGCCGCATCCAAGTCCGCGGCCATGGGCCGCTGTAGTTGAAACCCAACCGGTCCCAGGACCTTGGCCCATGTCCGAATAGCCACAGCTTGAGCGTTTTTTGCTGGGTATTTTTGACGCCCTCTGTTGATGCCACGAACTCAAGCCACACAGATAAAACTACGACTGCTCCTAAAACAGCGACCAAGCGATTCCCCTCACATTGTACATGGCCTACACATACACGACATTGGGCGTTCGGCCGGTGGCTGTAGGCGATCCCGCAAGGGTCGGAACAAATGAACAAAATACCCTTGTCTAGCCAAGCCTGAGAACATGCCTGCTCCAAATGTTCACATGTAAAAACAAGGGCCCAGGGCCACCAAATCCCGGCCAGAATAAAGACTACAAGGGTGCCTCGTACTGGTATACGATAAAAAAAGAGGAAAGCGTGAACACAATTTGGACCTGCGATCCCAAGAGAACAATTTGGGCATAACCAACAACACGCGCCGAAACACGCCAAATCAGATTTGAAGACACTCAAACATCACACGAACCTATGATATGAGACGGCGTAATCTCAGTTTACATACCAAGCAGTGCCGCAGGGCCCGTAGCTCCCCATATTTCAAAGATACCGACGCGAGCGCAAGAGGTAAGCTGGGTCGATATCTTTGTCCGGGAAACATCCAAGGAACCGACAGACTCGTTGCTACCTTTGGCAGAAATAACGCATCGGTAGATATATCACGTGATACGATACAATTTCTACAAAGCTCTGAACCCTTTCTGAAACAGTGGCGATGGCTTAGTTTACACCGTGCCGCCTAGAGCTGAAAGTGGCAATCCAGCCTCACCAACCCATGACTAGAAGAAAAAACACGGACACACGGGAACAAGCACGCATGCATGCTTCGAACACTGCCGCAAGAGTGCACGACCTCGCCGACGATAGCTATGAAAAAGATGCCAATATACAACTCTGCTGTTGCTGCGTTTCACAGGGAGCGCGTAAAAACGTTGCTCGCTTCTCACGACAACCTCGCCGAGCGTGATCGCGGCCACGACGACTGCGTACACTCGAGCGAGCGAAAGTGCATACTGCGACCTATTCCGGTGGCCCTGGGGCTAGAATGGTTGCATATCCGTGAGCGTGTAGAAATACGCGCCGAACGCCAAGCTGCCCAGAAGTACGCCTTCGGGAGCCAGCACAAGCCACCGCCGTCACTGCGGACACAACCATCATCAGCGCGGCCGTGCACGCGCAGCACGCGTGTCACAAAAAACCTTCATATCCAGGAGGTCGGCAGCGTCCTCTTGTTTCACTCCCTTGCCACTGTCATTTCTTCTCGGAGTACCTGCGAGCGGACGAAGCATATAGGGGGAGGCGCACCTATGTTTCATGTTGCGCCGATAGTCAGTCGGGAGGCGCCCGGGGGGGAACAAACCCGTAGACACCGGGCTCCCGGGCATCAAGCCTTTTACGTGTGCCTGTGTGTGAGCGATGCCAAGGGAAAAAACAGTGGGTGCAATCTAGATCAACGAGAAGTTCGTTTGGGCTTCTTCGCTCGCTCATTCACCGGAAGGGCAACATCGGATAGAACCGTGTCGATTGAAGGAGTACACCACAACCAACCCTAACGCCTGCGCTCTCAAGGGCATACCAAACCGCGAAGGTTGGATTGGGTATACACGTGGTAGGACACAGCCACGTAGCCAAGTAAATCCGTGGGCAGTGCTACATAACCAACCTGTTATAACTTCAGCGGCCACCACTTTGTGGTGCACGACACATGGTGTATCAGCCAGTCCTCCGCGCCTGCCGGCCGGTGCATGGCACGCGCTCTCGAAACCATATCATGCTCGGAAAAAGATCCCCCGAACGATCCTTATCGGCAAAGACACGAACGTACGTCATTGAGCGGCGGGCCTGGTCGATTAATAAGTACTCGCAGAATCAAGACAAAAAAACAAGGAATGCCCACTGCTCCGGCTACAACGGAAGGAGGCGCACATGGAGGATTTACCTGAACAAGCTTGCTATCACCGCCGAGCGACGGTCCGTCGCTGATCCGCCGGAGCTGGTCGCTGGTCGACGGTACACCGTCAAGCTTACGTTTCCCGCCCCCACGGATTCCGCTGCAATCGCCATTGCGGCCTCGAAGGCAAGATCTAAGCCCTCGGCCGTCATCTCTGCCGAGTCCGTCGCACCCTCCACCACTCCTGCTCCTGCTTCCGCTGTCATCGGTTTCGCCTCGTATTCCGATTCTGTCTCGTCTTTTGCCGAGCCCACCGTGAGAAAAAGCGAGGACGAGGCCGACGCATTCGGCCACTTCCACAACCGCGCGCGGTACGCTGGACCTTGCGCCAGCATGCGCCTCACCCGCCGCCGCCCCGCCCCGTGCTGCACATGCTCACTCCTCATGGTGTCGACAACGTCCACAGGATTTTCCCCCTCGATATTCGCGGCCTTTTCGTCCCCGCCCGCCTCGAGCAGCAGACGTGGCAAGCGGGTGGCAGTAGCCCGCCGTGTAGTGCAGCGGGCCCATCTTTTTGCTTGTCAAGGCGCCCTGGATGTGAGCGCCACCCTCCGCGTGGACCAACGCCCGAATCATCCTGACGTTCCCAGCCATGGCGACGCCGCTCAGCGCGTCTCGGTAAGCGTTGGGGCCGAGCTGGCTGACGCCGAATTTCAGCAACATCTCCACCACCTCGAAGTGCCCGTGTTGAGCGGCGATCGCGAGGGGGGTGTACCCCACGTTGTCTGCTTCGCCCGGATCCGCCTTGCACTTGTCGAGGAGGTACTTGACGCACCCCGGGTCGCCTGTCATGCACGCCAAGGCGAGCGGCGTCTGACGCGTGTTGCTAAGCCAGGCGTGACTCGAGCCTGCCCTCACGAGCTCATGCAATATCGGGAGATTGCCCGCGTCCGCAGCGTAGTGGAGGGGAGTGTATCCGCCGGGGTCTCTGACGTCCATCTTTAACCCCGCTTGGATGAGGTACTTCAGGATCTACGACAGGCGCGCCACGACGACGTAGACCCGAGCGAAGGAGCGAAATGAGACACGACAAGGATGTCTCGTACACACGCACGTAATTGTGTGGGATTTGAGCTGACCAGAGGACCGCGACCGTCCTGATCGCCCCCCCCTCCCTCACTGTTCAAATATTACACACTCCTCGCTCGGCGAAGCACGAGTACGTACGTACTTAGATGGCACCTACAGGTAGGGCTGTGCAACTCTCCATCCACGACTTCCGGAAAATGGTTCAGCACGGTTCCTAGACCCCTCTCCCTCCGCGCTCCTCACCGCGCTTCGCACTTCCCCGCTCCTCCACTCCCACCTGGATTGGCTCCCCAAAAATATCGTTTGCCCACCTTTACGCTACCCCGGCGAGCCAGCCAGTGCAAAGGCCCTTTGCCCCCATCATCTCGCTGGTTGAGGTCTGCGCCGGCTGCTATCAGCTTCTGGACGATTGCAAAGTGATCTCCGACGCACGCCGTGTGGAGAGCGGTGGGCCCGCCGGGTCCGCGCGTGTACACCTTTGCGCCGTGGCGGAGGAGGAGCAGGACCAAGTCCAGGCGGCCCCGGAAGGTGGCGAGGCCGAGCGGGTAAACGCCATCCTGATTTTGAAAACATGTTTTCGCGCACGAACGGGAGGTCGGACGAGACACGGGTCACTACTCACTCGCCCGTCCATGCAGCACCACCCTTCTCCAGAATGGTACGGTACGAACCGACAGGGTGCTGCCTTTATGCCTGCTCTTGCAATCAATCTGGTAGCACTGAAGTATACCATTACGTGTTATAAAATAACCCTGTGCCAGGAGAACAAACAAATACATTGAGGTATCGCGTTTGATGCGCCCTTGGCAGGTGGTAACAGCGGCTTGCGTTGGTGGTGGTTTCAGTACCTGGCTGGCGATTTTGGAAACAGAAGAAGGGGTTTCATGCTGAGGCGGCAGCGCCGCTTGTCCTCAATACAAAAAAGAGGAGAGAATACGAGAGGGAAAACATAGAGTGAGAAGATGTGGACGCCATCGTCCGAGTGCCGTATTTGGCACAAGATACCACCTCACCATAATTAGGGAACACACCTCCGGTCAACAAACAAAAACGAAACGCAAAAAACAAACCCGTTTGTATCGCCTGGGTAAGCTACAGTCGGGCCGGTAGGCCACCGAAGCAATACTAAAAACGAACCATCACCTGGAGCCCACACAAAAATAGCTTCCGGCACCACACATGGAGAACAACAATGAACAGGGGGCGGAGCCTTTGGGCCTGGGCGGCTCATCACCTTGGACACATAACTCATATGTGGCCTCATCTGCCTGCTCCCCGACACGGCCTACTGGCGCGTCCCAAGGCATGAGAGGAGCCCACGATCGCATAAATGAGTTTGCCCCTTCCTCTAACTAGCACTGCTAGACCTGCGCCTCGACCCATCACTCCCCACTTGCTCTTTCGGGTCTAGTGATAGTCAACCAAATGCGGGTACGGTATTTCTGCGCGATGCTGAAATACGAGCGGTATCTCCTTGCTATCACCCCCCTCCTGGTACCCGCCTGCTGGAGGTCAACTTTCCCGGCTTGCGGCGTCACCCCCCTCCGCTACCTGAAGCGGATGCACCAAGTGTATCAAAACTTCTCCCTCGAAGTTACAAGTACCGCTGTTATCACCGCGACCAGCATCACGGTATCCCTCATCCCCCGCACGCGTACACTCAAGCTCCCCGCGAGGAACCACCCCCCGGTGATAGATTAGTACAGGAGGCACGTAATACGGGGGACCATAGTAATCAGAACCCGTGACATACATTAAACCTACCTGGTACAACTACAGTATTTTTACGGAACATGTTTGGTCCTGATTATCGCGACCCTAAGCGTAAAATCGTGAATTCAGGAATGTGTAGGTCCCTTACAGACGCCATCGTCCCTTAGTATATTTAGTTCTATTTGAGGGACCTAGGTCTCGCAAAGTGGACGCGATCTCCCCAAACATAACCCTACTGTAATTCCGAGTGCATTGTCCCAGAAGCAACGGTCCAGTGGCAACGGAGTTCAAGGGACCAAAAGTACCCGGTGCAAGGGGTCGACACGACGGCATGCGGAGACTGGGACGAAATGACGGCACAAGAGGGTGGGTTGGGGATTGTTACCACGTTTTCTGCCAATCTATGAGAGGCCTTTCTCGAACGGGAGGCAGCGTGCGTTGTCCCATTGCTGCAAAGGACCTGGAGCTCCTTGCTGAGCGTTGCAATGCCGCTTTCCCTTATTAGCCGTTCTCCCTAAAAGAGGCTACCTTCTGGACACCAAACCTCGAATAAAACGTGTCCATTTGTCACCGGGAATCGTTAGAGAGCATATCACCTCGAGGTTGAGGAAACCACGTCCGGCGCGCCGGGTGATGAAAAAATCAAGTAAAAAGCAAAAAAAAAAACACCCGCGGGTGATTTCTTAGACCAAACACCAAACACGGTACGTAGGTAAACAACAGGAAAGGGAATATTCCACAACAGCAGCACGTACGAGACGATGAAGCATGCCATATTAGAGTGCGAGAACCCACTAAACGCTTCTCGGGAGTAGAGAGCACGAGAGGAGAGACAGCATACTGCTGCCATCTAGGATACCGATTGATTATGACGACAGCATAATCGCCACTGACCGAGTCAGCCAGCGCTCAGCCCTAGGATTTCCTGAAGCGTACGACATCCACCAACAACGCTGGTATACCTTATTCTGGCTTCATCACACAACAACAAAAGTAAAGGGATCCCTCCCTCTCGACCTGGCTGGAGCCGATTTACTGAAGCAGACAACAATAAAAACTGCCATCCACCGACACGAACGCATTGAAGTTGGCGACAGCTACGACGACTATCCAGCTGCGCGAGATCCTATCACAGCAACAGCCACAACTATTGTACCGATGCTCGCTGCTGTTCGTTTTGAAAGGAAACACCACCGAACTTCTCAGTCAGCCGCGTGCGGGCTGTTGAGACTACCGCACATCGCGGTACAAGTGGGTCCTATGAACATACTTTCAGGTATGACTGAAAAAATACCCGAACTACATTTTCTGGAACAGGCGTCTCTGTACTGTAGTGTCTTCGTACCCATCTTGCCTACTTTCGCCAGGCACGCCTAGAGGCACTTTCGGGTGCAAAAAAAACATTAGTCCGAAACTCCAAAATCAGGGGAAAGGGGATACCAGTACGAGTATACATCAAACGTAGGGTCTGTGCATGCCTGAAAAAAAAACAAAACTTTGTTGTGCATCCTTCGAATGGTCATGTTACTATCATTCTCTGCGACGTCGGGGGGGGGTCCACTAGCGTAGTTAGAGAGCCGCGACACCGACCGCTGACTCTTGTTGCCTCTCGTATTGCCAGGACCCAGGAGCTCCCCCCCCCCAGTCGACTGCCCGGAGCTTTAACAAACGCAGTCTCGGACGACCGAGACCCCCAACGGTAGTAAACCATTGACATACTCTAATTCAGAGGTCGCGTCGACACTACGGTGTTCGGCCCCAAACAGTACCCTGGCCTGGCTGTCTCTGTCCTATCTTTCCGGTCTCTGCTAGCTTACTAGATACAATACCCGCTTCCTCTGGGTTATGGCGGATGTACGTCTTGGAAGACTCTGAATACTTCCATCTACCTTGCCTCTGGATCGCCCTCTCCGGCACTCCCCCCCCCGGCCGCCAGCGTAGTGGTTGCGCCGATACGCAATGAGTGGAGGCCAATTTCGCTGGAATCGTCTCCTGCTTCCGCTACCACGTCGCGAAGTGCCCCGAGGGCCTCCGCGTCCGCATACCCCCACACTTTGACCTCCTCACCGCACCCATACGACGACAGAGGGGGGGCTTTCTGGCAACGTCGGATATCCCGCCAACAACTCCACCGTGAGAGCGACGGAACCGCCGCCTGCTCCTCCCCCGGAACGTGCCCCGAAGGCGTCGTCCCGTGTGCGCACGATCACTGATCCTTGTTGAGCTTGGCCGCCTTTACGGCCTCGAAACAGGACCTCGATGCTGATGGCCTTATGCCACCGCAACGAGGTCAACCACCGCTGCCCCGCGAACAACGCTACCACCCCTCGGCAAACGATGGACGGGGTGTACAACTCCGGACAAAGAGGCGAATGTTTTCGTCGGACCTCGCCATGGAACGAATAGCCCGATGCCAACGATAGCCAAACAAACTCGGCCACCTGGGCCCCACAACGGGGCCAGGCCCTGTCCTCCCAACAACGTATCACACGAAATAGGGCGACGAGTTATTTTTGGGGTATCGGCGGTAACGTGCGGCCATGCCACCCCTTTCAATGCGCGATTAACAAGCGGCAACGATGTGGGCAACTTCATTTGCAAGTTTACGCGGTGGAAAGCGCAACGGGGTCGATAGTTTACTGGCAATAGTACCGGCTTGGTTGCCCTCCGACGCACACCACGCTACGAACTCAAGCAAAGCCTGGATCTTATCCGTATTGAAGGGTGACGTCAAAATACGGAGCCACCCTTATTAACCGTCGAAAAAACGGTTCGAGACCCGAAACCTGACGTACAAGCACGGTGAGACGACGGCGCAACCGGCTGGTGGATGAGCTGGCTGTCAGCACTCTCTAGCATAGCGCGACGCCCGCTGGCCCCAAGACCTGGGCTCCCAACGGACGCCGACCCCGGACGTACAAGCTGTGCATCTCGCGCTGCTGCTTCCGTACGCCCAACGATCGGACTCGCCCCCACTGAGGGGTGGGGCCCGTCCCCCTATTCGTCAGCCTTGGCCGCCGCCGAGCGAGTGAACATCAGCAGGCCTAGCCTCTAACCTATCAACCGGCAGCGAGCAGTGTCGTGCTCTACTCGTGCACCTATCACGAAAAGCTAGGAGGGGGCACGGGACGAGTGAGTGTGGCCAATCTTGTCTTCTCTCTGCCCCTGAACAAATTAAGCCATTTGGTTTCCGTCGGTAGAGCCCATGGCTATAAATGATTAGTTCCGTCGGTGGTGAACAAAGCAGGCATCTCACGTGCACTACGCATGCCTGAAATACGACGACACCCATTTTGAAACACGCACGCCTGAAACACTGTTTTCGTGTCGATCTTTTTTAGGCGAGTACGGTATACCGCATTTTTTCTCTTTTTCAGGGGTTCCACTCCTCGAAACAACAACATGGAATTAGCGTAGGATATGCCTTCAGGCAAGCCTCAGGCTTGTTAAGGCGATGCTTGTTTAAGGGGGCGCCTTCGGTCATCACAAGGAGAACAAGTATTGGCGTCTTACAGTGTACCTGGTAAGATTTTTCGTGTTTTATACAGTAGCAATACTATATCTGGTACAATAACGACAAATCGCAAGTCCATACAAAACACGATATAGCCCCATCACTAGGCCTCCGACAATCTCCTCACCAAGGTATAGCTTGTTCGTTATGGTTCAGGTGCTGGGGCCCTCGAACCTGCAATGAAGGGCAGCCATCGTTGTGTATTTTGATCATCACGCAACGAAATTGCGCAGCAATAATTTCTTCAGTCAATCTGGAGCTTCTGTTTGGTATCTACTGTACACTCTCCTGTGACCGCGTAGGACGCTACGGGCGATCGAACTACAGGTTCCTCTTCAACTATTTTCAGAAGCGCCTGGCGTTGTCGTCGAATTTCAGGTATCAGCAGCCTGAGAAATTTCTGCTGCTCACATTCGGCTATATGGGTAACAGGGAGGTGTGAGGAGATACTTTTGAGCAAGAGGAACTTTTCGTGATGAAAAAGGCGTCGAATCTATCCGGCGTCTGAAACAAAAATATTCGCCCATGACCTATTTATGCGTACGCTAAAACTGCCGGGGGAGAGATGGTCTGAACATTAGGCTGTTTCCTATACGGTTCGAATTTCGAGCTTCAGATTTTGACCTTATCGCACATCCAGATGTGAGCTTGGCAAATCGAAACAGTCTTCCTGTGCGGAAAAGTCAGAATTATTGTGCGTGCAGAGATTCCAGCAAACGCCGAGCCAAGCTGCTGTTGTTGTGGTCTGGATCCCGCGAAGAGACGCGCTGGGTGCGCTGCACTGCGCGAACGACCCAAGCGTCCCAACCAAGGCTGACTGCCTCTGGTCTGGCGGCGAAGAGACGTGGTGAGTGCGCTAGAGTCAACCTGCCTTGTATTTTGTGTTTCACAATGCGACCGACTGCTGCTAATGATAGCAGTGCACGAGTACGTACCCACAGAGAGGTGCACGCCGAGTGCGTTTCTCTTGGTCTCTAGGCCCAAGCCCGCGCTAGCCGACTGTAGTCTGGCCACGGAGAGACGCGCCGCCCGCCGACCGCGCGTCGGGCGCGAAGCACCGTCGCTAAACAACGGAGTCACCATCTAACTCATCGAACGTTCTGCTGCTGTTTGCTGTCATGGATAACATCTTGGAATATAGAGAGCATGCGAAAATCCGACGACTTGGGTCATCGGATTCTAAAATCGATTTTTCCAGGGCTTTTCGCGGGTCAGGTCAAACCTCGCGGGTCGGGTCGGGTCGGGCCAGCTGACTCACCCGACCGGCGGAGATTTTCAGGGCTTTTCGCGGGTCAGGTCAAACC
>JBBMHQ010063454.1:0-14367 GCA_037834295.1 Postelsia palmaeformis
ATGTCGTTTCGCAAAATAGTTGATTTAAAAAAGGCTGCGTTGAAGCTCTCATCTTTGCAAGCTGCGTGTTTCGCTCCGATCGCTGCTTGTGCCGAATGCAGACCATTTCGCGGGGGGGGGGGGGTGCTGGCAGATGCGAACGCAATATAGAAATGTATCGACCTAACGTATAGCACGCACGTCAGCCCGCTAGCCTAGCCTTAGACAACCGCCCCCCACACACACTCCTGACGACACCCGGTGATAATGTTTGTATTTCGAATAGCACGCATAATAGCCCTCCGCCTTCAAAGCAGCACACTCCCCCACTCATTAACACACCCGGCGATAATATTTCCCATGGTCAAAATGCCACTCTCGGAGTGTGCTATCATGCTTGTTACACGATATTCCACCCGTTACTTGTGCTCCGATCTTCTCTTGTTACACACATCCCTAATGTATAGGTCGGGTTGGCGTCGTTTAACAACGGCACTGTATAACATGCCGCTCACTACGTGAGCTAGACAACGAGGGTACCGTTTTTGTTTTGGCGGTTACCGACAGATGGTCGTCTATAATTAGATCATTTGTGTGAGGTAAAGAACCTTTACTCCGCAAAAGGGAATTGATCGTACCACGCAGGGTTAGGGGTAAGGCACCTAAGAGGCAGTTACATAGTACTCCTATTGCTGTCTCCGGAATTGCCTACGCCGGAAATTAAACCAACTCATGAGAGCTGTCATCCGTATGCAAGTCCGCCTCACAAGCGGTTCTTAGTAGGATGCAGCTCACCCTTCGCGCTTGGTGCAAGCAATGTCTACCTGGTCGGTGAAAACCCAACATGCTCCGTCCCGGCACTGTAAGGATACGAGGGTCTATGGTCATACGACTACGGCCATGCATAAGATCAAGTACATATCTCCTATCAAGTACACCCCCCCCCTCATCCACCCTCTAATATTCGTCCCGCAGATCATCAACGAGGGCATGCTGGAGGACGTGAACAACATCTTGAACTCCGGCGATGTTCCCAACCTGTACGGTCCAGAGGAGATGGACCGCATCATGACCGCCTGTAGACCCATCTGCGTCAAGAAACGGGTCGCGGCCACGAAGCTCAATGTATTTGCTCAGGTCGGTGGTATACGCGGTGCACGCAGAAGTTTATACCTGGTACAGTTTTTGCTGAGGTACTGGCTGTAGATTATTAACACAGCATTTGCGCTGACAGTGCTCATGAAAAAAGTATCATGGCCATCAGGCTTCATGTAGTTGCTCGGGCACTGATTACCCGTGCTGAAATTTCCCATTTAGTTGTTCGCATTGCGCTTGACAAACTTGTCCCGGGATGTGTCTACCTTGATATTGTTTCGTGGGAGTCGACCAAAATATTATCATGATAAACACGAAGAAGCGCTTTGACGCAAGGACTCTCGTGATATGGGATACTGACGCAGATAATACGAAGATTTCCGTGGGCTAAGGGTGCGCGGTAGCCAACTCAAAGGTGTCCAGAGGTTTAACCCATCTTCCCGACCTCTGTCGTCCGTTGCCCCTGGTTCGTATCCGCTCGTTTATGATGCGCGTGCTGTTGACTTGGCAGTATATCAACCGTGTGAGGACCAACATTCACATCGTGCTGTGCATGTCCCCGTTGGGAGAAGCCTTCCGAACTCGCCTTCGAATGTTCCCGTCCATCGTCAACTGCTGCACAATTGACTGGTTCATGGAGTGGCCTGACGAGGTGCGCAAGCAGCTAAGCTTGTCCTGATCAGCTTGATCAAAGACACTGCAGACAAAACAACAGCGAAATGAAAATTGAGTTGTTTCATACCATCTGAAGACATGGATTTAGCTCCCGCACTCGAGCGGGACGATGCAAGTGCTTGTATAGGGTTATAAAGGGACAAAGTTACGAAAGCGTTCACATCTTAGGAGACGGTATCAACTATCCACGTACGTATTGCTTCATCGGGTATATAACAACAGTGGGCGTTTTTTGCTATGATGAGCGAGTCTCCTATTCAAACGTGCGTTGTGCGAAGGGTGCCGATTGTACCGACTCGGTGGAGGGACCATAGGTAAGCTTGTCGGGGGGCTGCGAACATCGCGGAGCCAACTGAAAGTACAACACGGAACCAACTTATCATGTGAAACCAGACGCAAGGCACTATTGCGGCGGACCACAATAGATAAGATCAAATATTACTAGTAAAAATTGGGAAGTGTATACGAGGTATTTGTGTGAACTGTAGGTCCTACCAGGGTATTTACTATGGTAGGAGGGAGGCAATAGTAATCAGAACCCACGATTGACACAAAAAAAAAACATCTACTTTCACCACGAGTATTTGGTCCTGATTACAGATGTATTGTTACCACGCAACCCTGGTAGTATTGCGATGAATGTGTTCCCTGGAAATAGCGAGAAATAAGGGCTACGTAAAAGAGCTGAAACTTTGCGGTGCGGACTCAATATTTGTTGACTACTGTTATGATGATTACCCTGGGCTGGATACTCGATCGATCTTTTACCCCAATACGTAGCTCAGTAGGTAATATCTTCACATTTGACGTTGTCCAGATCACGGGTTCGAACCCCACTTCGAACGCTTTTTTATAGGAACGCTTGCGCGTGCCCCAAAAACACATCTCCCTGGTTCCCCAGGTATTGAAACGCAGCGGGTAGGGCAGCGTACAGACGTATACAGATTCGACGCCCCAGAGACCCCGCCGTTCAGAGGGGGGGAACGTGTTACAAGGATTACTCTGGGCGGGGTGATCGATCGATATTTTACTCCGACAGCTCAGTAGGTAACTCATTCACACTACGGTAGAAGAGCTGCATACTCATGGCGTAGGCTCACTATTTTGGATAGATCATGCGTTCTCAACACGAATCGACGGGCCCCTGCTTTGCAATAGGCAGATTTCCTCACCCTCACAGGAAACAGCTACTCTCGTACGTGGCGTGCCCCCCTACGCTTGTCCATCGCACGCATTTCCTTGCCAGCATACGCATACGCGACCCGACAGCCGCGGGAAACGCCGGCTTTTGTCGCCCCTCAAGCACGACGTGCGCATGTGTTGGTTCCGGAAGAACCGCACGGAGGCACACCACAACACTGCGTGCCGACAACCAGAAAAACGCGTTCCGGGTGTATCACACCGCAATCGCATACCCCAACGACGTATCGCCGTCGGAGGGGTATTGAAAATCGTACACAACCTTCCCACGGGACAACCGACGGTAGCAGAGCCCCTAATCAACTAGGTTACAAGTTTGGGGACAATAAGGAATAAAAGGCACCCGGAAAAAAGAACACGCATGAAATGAGCGTCGACATTGAGATAAGAGAAGGGCCAACAAGTATGAGTGCGATCTCACGCCGCAGCAGAAGGAGTCCTCATTGACCCCAAACTATATAGGAATTAACGTACGACGATATGTTCCAGTGGTAGTCCGGAACAGAAAAAAGGGAACGCCTGCAGGATGGATCCCTTTTCGGGAAAGCCTCATTGTTGTATGGCGAGATAGTGATTGAGTATCACTCCATGAGCGATATGGCAGCTCTACAACAGCACGACAAAGCGGAAAGAGGCTAGGAAAAAAACAGACCATCCCGCCCGCCCGTCGTTGATAGCGAGGTGTACCGTCGACAACGACATCGGTTTCGTTATTGTTTATTTTACCGGGGTAGCTACTCTCTGCGACGAGATTCCGCGTTGATTGGCAGACAATCAACGCGGGAGTAGTAACCCTGGATGAGAGTCCCCGGCTGGTCGCAGCAGGAGGAGGCCTCATCGATCCCAGACTATATAGAAATGAACGTACGACGCGATGTGACCACAGCAACTTCACTGAGCTAAACCAGCAAACTGCTGTGCCTGTTAGACTCCTACACATGGGCGTGACGGCTCATCGACACTATTCTGGAGCGTAACTCCCCTCACGTGTTTGCGCTTCGTACTCATTCATGCGCAGGCTCTCAAGTCCGTGGCGACGCGCAGCTTGGCGGAGTCTAAGTTGAACCTGGGCGTGAACGAGCCCAAAGTCGTCGAGGTGATGGATGATGATGTATCAGTTTAACCTTCTCGACGAGACTGGAGTTAGTTCCGGGTTGCGGTGTGTCGGTTGTGGGCGAGAGGAAAACGATGTTATCGTTCTGCTTCTTTCTGTAGCTGCGTTATGGTTAAACGACGTTAAAGCTCATCATACTGCTGTGTGTACACAATGTCGGGGGAAAAATTTAAACATACCAACAACAACACAGAATTATATCACCGTATGTTCGGTTGCCGCATCGGCTGCATGCATGGAAGTCGGAGATTATCATGATGGTTGCGACGCCGCTCTTCCTGCCAGTCCAGCGCCTACCGTGTCAAGTCGAGCCCCGCGAGGGCAGCGGCACTGGCGAACACGGAGATTTCGCCGAAATTTCACAAGGCACCTCTATGGAACTAGGCTGTGAGATCGAAAAGATGCGGATGCTCCCTCCTGCTCCAGATCGGTGTTGCAACTAATGCTACTCCAACTTCGCTTATCAAAAAACAATTAACATCTCCCCGTGATGGAATGAATCCATACCACACCCTTTGCCGCTCAGATGGTAAAACACTTACACCAAAGCGTGGCTAAGGAGTCGCTGGAGTTTTTATCTGCGCTGAGGCGTTACAACTACGTAACGCCTACGTCTTATCTGGAGGTTCTGAGCACGTACAGGAACGTGCTGGATATGAAGCGTCTGGAGGTCGGCACTCTCAAGAACCGGCTGCAGGTGATGATTCGTGTGTCCTAAACTGTCCCGCGTAGGAAATAGTATTACGTGGTATCCGGTTGTGCCATTAAAAGTATGTGCCAACTAGGCGTGTGGACTGCTGTTGGAGGGGGTGGATGTAGAACGGTGCTAGTAATACGTTTCTCTTTCCTCTATTTTATTTATTTATTTCCGTTTTTTTGGGGTTTTTTAGCCCTCTTCGTGTTTTTATTTTCCTCCATTCCTGTTCTATTTTTCGGGTGTACAAATAACACCATGGATATATTTGGTGTTATTTGATTGTAAGTGGTACGGGATGGTACACGGTACACCACATCTCGTTAGTACTGTTTCCTTCACTGACCAGGCATGGCACTGCCGTGCGCACAATTTAATAACAGGTACTTGTTTGATCTCTCCCATTGAGGTGCATTTTTGTTACGGCCTGTCTTGTGACCACATGCAGGGTTTCAGGGAAGTGAGCTGATGTGGGTACATCACATTCATTATTCGTGATTAACACCACCAAAAGCCGCACAAGTCTGTTGTTGCTGACTGGTGGTGTTGTCATCAACCAGATAGTCTTGTCTTGTCTGATATTGATATTGATATCGATATCGATAGTCTTGTCTGATATTGACATTGATATCGAAAGTCTTGTCTGATATTGATATCGATAGTCTTGTCTGATATTGATATCGATAGTCTTATCTGATATTGATATCGATAGTCTTGTCTGATATTGATATTAATAGTACCACGGTACTTAACAGCGAGGCCGTAAGCACGCGTCGTGTGAGATACGCCCGATACCCCGCATGGAGATTGCCGAGTTAAAAGCGCATGTCGACCGACCACAGATGAGGGAACTTGATAAGGTTCTACCATCGACGATATTCGTGAAGGTGTTGCTGCAGCCCAGCCCACTGGGCTACAGGTGGAGAGGTTGGCCGGTTGAACCCACTCGAACTACAGTGAGCCTAGCGGTACACTCCTGTTGTTCGCCGTCGCTCTTGGCGTATCGACCGATAAGTAGTGCAGCTTGGGACAGATCGAACAGAGCAGACAGATTACGATTTAGATCACCTGGATCCTAAATCTGTCGTTTACGAAACGTTGTGCTAGAGCCGTATCATGTAGATCCCACTCGGCGAACACGCGCGCAAGTACCGCCTCATGCAGAGCCCGCCGGGAAAAAACATGATCTAAACCTGTAGGTCGTGCAGACCATAGATGTTGCAGATGTATCTTCCCTGAAATATGTAGATCATGCGTGAAATGAGGATATATCTTATCAATATGATCAATCTGGTATATCTGATCTATCTGATTTGTATGGTCTGTCTTACTTCCCGATTGGTTATCGTTTCCGTTGGCAGCGCCATCGCACCGCGTACACCATCTAGAATGAGCGAAACAAAAAGTCTTGACCCGACTCGGGGGCAGGGGCGGGCGTTACTCGATTTTGGGTAGCAGGTTGGCAAGCTTTTTAGATGAGTTTTTCAGTGGTGATCGTTAAAGCTTGGCTTAGGGGTACTCGTTTATCGCACTGAGATATTAACAGTAGTGGGCTGTCGTGAGAACGCTGAGAGCTGCTACAATATAGATCCGATGATTTACACCTGACAGCATTTACGTGGTTATCTCCACTCTACAGGCGGGCTTAGACAAGATAGTGTCGACCCAGGAGCAAGTGGGGGGCCTACGGGAGCAACTGACGGCTATGGAGCCGGTGCTGATCAAGACTCAAGACGAGGTAGAAGTTATGATCGTCACCATCATGAGCGACAAGGAGGAGGCCGGGAAGACCCAACGAGAGGCGAGTCCGCGCAAAAAAACTTGAGCAGATCCCCGATGAATGATCTAGATATTTCGGGGGAGATAGATAGATTTATTCCTGATCTGCGTGATCTGTATTATCTGTATGATCTGTTTGACCTCTATGATTTGGCCCACTTTGCCGGGATGGAAACAGTATGACCTGCATGATCTAGCACAAGGTTTTCTGCGATATGCTATTAAAATATATCCTGCACGACATATCACAGCGGCAGCTACAGCATCTATTGTGCGGTGCAGGTGATCTGGATCGTGGTCTGTCACGGAGGTTGTTGCTTGCGAACCATTCTACGTGTTTACTCCCGTATCGATCCCCTACACGCCAGCTTCCCCAGTGGTCTAGAGGTTAGCACCTCGCAACTACTACCCGTGAGATCGAGTCGCGCCTTCGAACTGCCCTCCGAAAATACTTTTTATGTGCAGTAATTGACACAGGGAGCACCTACGACAAGTGTGAGTGCTGTGAATGCACCGTTCGACGCGAGTCGACGAAGGAAGAAAAATCCTGAACTCTTCCCGCGATATATACGACGGCACGCGCCACACCGCAGTGGGGAGGGGGGAGCAGTGCCTGCTACTGGTATATTGTTTGACCATACTAGATAGGACTACATATGGGAGGGAGAAGGGCAAAGGAGACATAAGGGGTGCAAAACAAGGGGCACCGCTATTTTCTGCTACGAAGGAACTCTTCGTGTGTAGCTGTATTGCTGCCTGCTGTTGGCATGCATCGGTTGACGGATTGCGCGAAACTGTATTTTCCCGCCTGCTGTTGATGGATTATGTGATTAATGGCTCGTGTGAAACTGTGTTTTTGCTTCCTGATGTTGGCTCGCGACGGCTTTAGCCGTTGTGACACTGTATTTTTTTGCCGGATGCTTTCGATTTTGTTCTTGCACTCCAGCTATCATCTTCGCCCTTCCTTCTCTCTCTCCTAGTTGGAACTCAGATCCGGGGTTTCATACACAGCAGGCGTTCCCCTCCCACCTCCTCACTGCACGTCGGACCTTGCATTCCTATCGCGAGAAGACTTCAGCCTTTCTTCCCTCTTCATGGCGTGTCGAGTCGCGATGTTGTCATGTTTTAGTTGGCGGCTGCGTGTGCAACTGTATTTTGCTGCCTGATGTTGACATACTATGGTTGACTGCTTCGGTTGATGCCGCCACAGGTTGAGAGCCAGGAGGCCGTGGCCAAGGGAAAGGCCGCTGCCACGAAGGCTATCGCCGACGATGCCCAGAGAGATCTTGACGAGGCCTTGCCTGCTCTGGACGTGGCGGTTGCTTGCTTGAAAGACCTCAAAAAGTCCGACATAGATGAGGCAAGTTTTTGCTCGCGCGGAAGCCCTTCAGCCGCGGAAAACTGGCAGAAGGGGATAAGTAGAACGTGCTGTAGGCGCATTATATGAGGGCCACCCGAAGTGTGCCGATTGAAAACTACGGACAGAGCGTGTTGTGAATAGCTGAGCGAAGGCGAAACCCGATGCTTTCCCTGAAAAGCTGCAAACTTAAACTTGCCCTTTGGTTTGTCTTGATCAAGTTATAGTGACCAACAGAGTAACATGGCGTACGTTTTAGCCTGTTCTTGTCAACAACAGTGCGAGTGTCACATAGCACGACTTCTTGTATTGTTATTCATGCGGGCACTGTTTTGTATCATGGCCCAACCAAGCAGTGGCCGGATGCTGGACGAAACCGTAGCCAAAACCGTCATTTTTTGTGGTATTTTTCCGAAATTGTAACCACATAATAACCGTAATTGTAACCGTAACCGAAATCGTAACCACGGCTGTAACCGTATGTATATTACCGCAATAGCCGTTATCGCAGCCGTGACTGAAATAACCGTAACCGTAAACGTCATTTTTTGTTGTATTTTCCGTCACCGAAATAACCGTAACCGCAGCTGTGACCGTATCAGTAACCGTAATATCCGAAATAACCGTAACCGAAATAACCGTAAACGCAGCTGTAGCCGTATCAGTAACCGTAATATCCGAAATAACCGTAATCGAAATAACAGAAACCGCAGCTGTAACCGTATCGGTAACCGTAATATCATAAATAACCGTGACCGAAATAACCGTAAGCGCAACCGTCATTTTTTTAAGCGCCCATAGGACGTCACACACAGGCAAACTGACAAGCCATTATCGACCCGCAGCATGTCACGTGCACACGCTCTGTGCCTGACCTCTTGAGAACTGCGCCAACCACACTGGGGACTAGCTACTTGGACTTAGGGTAGGATGCGTTGAGCGGTGGGAAAAGGGGCAAGGTCGAGAAGCCCTGTTCACTATCGCACTGCTGCATCACCTCGACCCCAAGGTGCTCCATCTCTAGTTCAACAGCAGCTGACGTTCGTTGCAATGCACGTTATCACACGTTGGACAGGGTGTACCTATGGTCATACATACTTCTGCATCTCTATATCCTCTGTCTGTCGCCATGATATGCTGTGTAGGACCTACTTAGAGCATACCTGGTATCTTGTGGGGACGACTCGTGCACCGGGTGTAGCGCTGCTCAACCTTGCCATGAGGCTCAGAATCGAAAGAAGAGATGGTGTGGTTGTTGCAGAAAAGACGTGGTAGACAGGCTGGTGTCAAGGGGGTTCTCATCCTTCTTCCCCATGACCCTGGAAAGCCATCCAAATATATTTTCAGGGCAAACAATTTTATAAAATCATGAAATACGTCAGCTGTGAGTTCGACTGATTAAATAGTTGATATTCAGCTTTGCAAGCTGCGTAATACGTTTCGTCTATACCCCATTTTTACCCGAATTTTACAAATTGTTCGGGAAAAGACAAAACCCACTGCATTTGCCCGTTGGACAATTTGCAGCTACATGAATCACACCAACCAACCAATCAGAATACATCAGAGATTTGCGCGAATGTGAACAACTGCTATGTCTTACACATATCTAATCCAGGAAACAGCATGCAGGTTATACGATTCCCCACAAACGACATGAACTGGATCGCTCTGGTACAGATCAAGACCACGTCGGCCGATCCGACGTGTGCAATTTGTCGAACAGGTTAAAAGCCTCGGAAAGCCTCCGTACGGGGTGAAGCTTACCATGGAAGCAACGTGCATCATGTTCGGCATCAAGCCCGAGAAAATAAACGATCCCGACAACCCAGGGAAAAAGGTGGGGTTCTTCGAGTGGTTGATCTGAATATTTTCTGGTAAACATGCCGTGTAGCAGCATGTGAAGCATGTATTATGCAAAGCCCCTTAGTGCGAACGCCATGGCACGGAGGGGCTTCCGAGGACTGGGTACGTACCTTCCAGACCCGAGACACATACTCGTCGAATAAAGTTTTTTTGTTCCCCTTGATTGTTTTTTTTCTTCTTCGTGAGTGATTTAGTGATCAACATTTGAAGGTCATGTTGCATATTGTGTCATGGCAAACAACATGATACGTAGTTCATTTTTTTTCACCTACCAATTAACTTGGTCGGGGAGGTAATGATGGATTAATATGTCTTTGTTCGGGGTAACGACATCCGTAAAGCGCCTGTTTTAGGAGTCTAGATTAATTTGATTCATCACCAACTGATCGACCCGAACAACAGAAGATAAGTAGAAGCGGACGATGTCCCTCCTTCTTTTTTCCATGCGACTACAAGCTGCTCAGTCTGGTCTCAGCGGCTGCTGTGCAGCTCCACTGACTCGATCAATATCACCATCACTAGACCTCCGCCACAAGACGAGTCATGCTTGGAAGGACTGTAGCATACCCTAGCGGAGACGAGACTCCCCATTCATGTGGCACGTTTGTTTGAGGATTTCCGCCAAACACACAGTATTCGGTGCGCCATTGTTTCCTTACTGTTAACTTTTCGGCGGCCAAGGAATATTAGCTGATTCGGTTTCGTCTGTATGTCGAAAAAACAGTCCGTTTTGCCGGTGCCAGTGCCGAGCAGTATTGTTCAGAGAATACCTTTGTTTATTTTCACATGTTGGCTGGATGACAGTCCTTCATACTGCAGTATACGCCACAAATAAAAACACACTAGCAAGAGCAAGTACGGAGGTCGGAGTCACGGAGACACTCTGGAGCCTGGGATAGGTAAGGCACACGATACGTCCCTACGTTACTGGGGTCGCCCTACAACCGCCGGCTTGCGAAACCTCGACACACTGAAAATGTATGCCTACCTTCCAAGCACCAATATATTGAAAAACGACCTGCTTTGAAAACCTTGACATACTGAGGGACTACCTGCATTCTAAACATCATAATTATTTCGAAGAACGGCCTGCTATCGAAACGTCGACAAACCGGAGGACTGCCTGCCTTCTAAGTATCATCAAAGAACTCCCTGCCCGCCTGCCTGCCTGCCTGCCTGCCTGCCTGCCTTCCGTCGAACCATCAAGATGCTGATATATTCCCTACGTTTGGCCCTCACGGACTGGGCCTGCAGGTGAACGACTGGTTCGGCGCGGCGAAGAAAACCCTCCTTTCGAACGCCAATAAGCTGCTGCAGGACATGCAGGAGTTCGATAAAGATAACATCCCCGACAAAGTTATTGCGGTGAGAACATAAACTACGGCTCAGACCACTAATAAAGTACCCCAAACAAAGTAATCGCGGTGATATTTCAAGTCGTAGCTGTGTTACCCGCGAACAAAGCTATCGCGGAGAGAACGTAAACCGTGGCTGAATATTCGTATAACAGTGAAATACCATATTTTCTGTGCGGCAACCATGCTAGCGATATAATCACGGATCCCGAATCTGCATGTATCTGGTAAGATACACTCGAACTGGCACGATACCCAAAACTGCGAGGGTAGGACCTGTTTTAGAGGGGTTCAATGGACTTCAATACGCCCAAGGCGGGGGCGTGGTACTTTGCAGTTGTTCGTCGGATGCGCGCTTACTGCACTGCCGTCGTACGTAGCTTGCTGTGGTTCAGAGCACACACGGGGGCGGACCGAACGACGATAACTCTCCCGAACAGCAGTGTTTATGGCACTGCTACACGCTCGCTTGCATGTCCACCCCTACCATAAGGATGCATACGATTGGAGGTAACCGGATCTACTCGCTGGTGTGGCCTGTTAGCTTCACGATGTCGAACACTTTCAACCTTTCACTCCTACGCCTTAGTTGGGCTTGAGGGCAAGATCTGATGATCCCACGACTACGGCCACGCATGACATGAGCGAACCCCCTGCTGAGTTGGGCACGAAAGAGCTACTGTTTGCTGCTGCATCCCTTGCCTTTGCACTCATCAAGTCCCTACGGTTGGTTGGATCGTTTCCCAATACGCGGAACGTGAGAACAGGCGATCGACCCGTTTGTGGTCAACCCTGACTTCGAGGCGAAGCAAATCGAGAAAGCTTCCAAGGCTTGCACCGCGATCTGCTTGTGGGTGCGCGCGATGCACAAGTACAACACGGTGGCGAAACAAGTGGAGCCCAAGAGAAAACTCCTCGCGGAAAAGCAGGTGGGTGGTCTATTGTGTCTAGACACCAAAAGGGAATGCGACCAAGGACGGTTGCGACCAAGAACGATCGCGACCGAAAAACCTTCCGACAGAAGATGATGACGACCAAATATGATATGCGACTCTCACGCGGCATCTAGAGAATGGCACACGACACATGCCATTGCACGTAATCCCCGTTTTCTGCTCTGAGGTTGAACATCAAATGATGACTACAGTATGTTCTCGGCTGACAGCGTGAAACAAAAATACGGCGTTAACGTCGGAGCCGCCAATACCATCCACTTTTGGGCATACGTCCGTCGAAAAAGAGAACGTACTGCTGTAGCATCTAGATAATGCGACATGCAACACATACGATGCATACACCCCGCGAGTCTACAGGAGTGTGGCCGAAATGACGCATGTGTAGAATAATTGGTCAGAAGGAAGGTGTCGTGCGTAGGATACAGTCGTTTCGGGTGCAGCAACGTTGCTGGGAGGGATGATGTGACTGGACCCCCCACAAGTAACCCGCGAGGCATGCGCGCCTTAACGGAACGTTGAACCTTGCAGATAGAGCCCCTACCAGCGATCCGCCGGCATAACGCCTTGAAAAAAGAAGATTAAACCTTACAAATACATTTGGACGTGAACATAGTTCAAATCCGTGCGCATACACGCCTTTTGGAAAAGATCGAAACATTTTACCGATTGACCCCCCGCGAGCATCCGCGCCTGTATACACCTAAACAAACATCGAACCTTTTCAGATAGCACTGAGCGTGATCATGGCTGGAATCCACGCTCACAGACGCCTGAACAACACGTCTCACCTTGCAGATAGAGCTAGACGTGACCATGGCTGAGCTGGCCCAGGCGCAGGAGACGCTGAAAGAGACTCTTGATAAGGTGGCGACGCTTGAGGCTCAGTTCGACGAGGCCAACACCAAAAAGGTGTGACACGCAAGGTTAAGAAGATGTTATCGTTCTTGCGTTTTTTGCGAGATGCTTAATAAGTTCCGAGCTTCCGTTGCCGATTTCATGGAGGATTGTTTCGTTTTCCCAAAATTACGAGGTGAATATATATATATATGCCGCGAGCTCGGTGCCGGTTACCGCTCCAGGTATGCTTACCAAGAAAAAAAAGTGCGATGGCTCGCCTTTATTTGACACTAATCAGCGAGAGCGGGCGACAACACTCTCATTTATCTTGCAACAGCAAGAGAGGGCGACAGCACAGTTTTTGTTGTAGCGTACGAGTCCGTCGTTACACCATGAGTACGTATGGTATCGTTTTAACGTTTTTGCTAGATCCATAAGTTCCGAGCTTGGTGTCGGTTTTTCATGGAGTCACTACTCGTACCGCTTCGGCAACACGACTAAAGCGTCATCAATAGGACCCCAGGGATGAACGCGGCAACATGGCAGGGTTCCTGGGTGCCACAGCCGCGTACAGTCGTACTCCACCATGGTTCCGAACGATCATAAAAAACGCCCTGTGGTCTCAACAACATATTCGAGGGCGAGCACACCGCAAGGATAGCCACCTTTGAAACCTTCAGCGTCTGCAGCACATGCTCCATTGCCGGGAGAATACGTTTTTAATGTGTAATATTTTCTACAGTCTTGTAGAAGGCAGATACATTGCTGTTGCTTTTGGTACGGCGAAGAAATCGACCGCCGCTATAAGAGGCTGGTCTGGGACACACCTATTTAGTATCAGTACCAGTACCGGTGGGGTGGGTCGGGGGGAGCGGAGAGGAAAGGGGTGGGTCAGGGGTACGTGGGGGTAGGTGGTGGAGGAGGTGGGTGTGCTCAAGCCATGCATGGCCGTAGGCGTATGTCGGGGGAGGGGAGCCAAAGATCGCAGCAATCATCGCGATTGTCGGGGTCAAGATACGGGGTCAAGAATAAGGGTCAAGATAACTACAGTACCCTACACATAGAGAATCAATGTAATCTCCTAAACTCATATATAAAACTTCGAAGTCTACCACTAATTCCAAGGAGTTACTTGCTGAGTTTCAGCCGTACCCCAAATACTGTGTATCATATATCTCCTCCGCGTTGCTTTCGTGGCAGGAAAAACTGATGAACGATGTTGAAGAGTGCAGGGCCAGACTGGACCGCGCGCAGAAGCTTATCGGGGGGCTTGGAGGAGAAAAGGATCGGTGGACCGTGAGTCGCCTCCCTACGATGGATAGGGGTACAAAATAGCACATCTTGCCTTGCGAGGCAATACTTATGACTGGCGGACTCCTCAGCCACTGCAACTGAGGATCTACCGCCCAATATCGTTGGCGTAGCATATGCGCTTTGCAATACGCAGTAGTATTATATAG
>JBBMHQ010063465.1:0-11842 GCA_037834295.1 Postelsia palmaeformis
GGGGGGCCCAAGCGAAGAGTAGGGTGGGGGGGGTGCAACGCAGCCGACCTGCTGACAGAGGTTCGGACCATTTTAGCCGACGGTAGGTAACTAGAGCGGTCGGGGATTCCAGGACGGGCGCGTTTGTATTGTTAGCGAAGGGCACCATGCGCTCGAAAGTGCTGTGATACCCCACCACCACCACCACCACCACCGATATAGGGTGCAAGGGCGCCTGTTAGGGGCGCTGGCGTCGACACACTTCCTCTTAGCAGCCATCAGGCCCATGGGCGCCCAGGAGAACTTTAAAAGGTTAAAAACAAATCTTCTCAGGTTGGACTCCAACTAGAGCCCACAAACCAACATAATGTTTTTATTTTACTGCAGTCACAATGGGATACGGTCATTTAAAATGGTCGCCAGATCGAGGCCAGCCCGGCGAACGTTTTGGCGAATTAGTCGAAAGAGGGGTCCTTGGGGGCGAGTCCCCTACTAGCAAAAGGTGGCGTGCCGAGGTACGACACAAAAATAGGTTGCGCGACACCCCCCATCCATAGAGGGGATACGTGGAAGAATGTCAGGCGGCACGGGTTGAGGTCTGAAGTGTGGTTCACTACCGTACCTCAACGCTGCTGCCCATGTGCAGGTGGACAGGGAATCCCTCGTTCCTCATGGAAACAGAGCGCATACATTAAATATTGAAGACGTCCTGGTCTCCAAGTCATGGAAACAGATGCGGTAATGATTTCCCCGCTGGGATCGAAGCGAGAGGCATCCGTGGCGGATTTTGGCACGATTCACATCTGCTACACGCGACGCCACCCGCCAGCACCGGAAGGGTTGGTGTTTCCAGGAAGACCACCGCACGCCGGCTTCGCGGCCTGCGCCTACAGGCATTTACATCGTCTTCGGCAGCGGCTTTCCAGGCCTGTATCTCCCTGGGGAAGAGCGCTCACCCACACGCCAGAGGAGATGAATGATGACAAATGGTCAAAGCAGAAATCTTCCTACGCCTGACGTAGGGCTCCGTGGCGTGCGTCGGATGCTCCTCACTCTTCATACTAGACGCCTAATGGCGACGAGAGAAGAAAGAGGCCCCTCTTATACGACGGGCTGATTAAACAAGGCCGCACGAGGTTGCGGAATATGAACCAATTTCGTGCAATTGGCGGGTGTGTGTGCAAGGAGATATGGCGGAAAGTCGAGCAATGTCGCGTCTGCAGGAGCACGAAGCAAACCGGCGTGGGGGTAGAAGGTCTCGTGACAACATAAACTGTCCACCGTTTCGCTCGGAAAGCAATTCGTTATAGGTGGAGGTGCCTTGTGTTCTGGGCTCCTCGCAGGAGGAGCTCAACAGCTTGCCCCGAAATACTTACTTCGAAGAGATCCGTCTGCGCAACCACCCGACCATTGTTCAGTTCTTGCGCTGTGTAGTACATTGTAGTCCGAAAACAGATACCAGATATACAACATTACGTAGGCACATCAGTAGGAAACGTACTGCTTTGTCTTGTCCGGTAGTTGCCTCACCGGAGGAGCTCAACCGGCCAATAGGTACCGAGCAAAAAACAATGGTACCGTGGCATTGGTATGGGTTACACCGGGACAAAGCACGTCAAGTTTTCACCGGCCAGGCAAATATCGCATATGTCTAACGCGAAAACGTGCCGTGAGGTGTTAGGGCAGCGTCGAATGAACTCATACGAGGCGACACGTCTTCGGCAGTGCAGCACGTGCTGAGCTGTACAGTAGGCGGTGGAAGAGGGGGGGCGGGGGAGAGGCGCGTAACGGCACTTACCGCTAGGCGTTCTGTAGTTGGAAGTGGGTCGGATGCCTTCCTCAGGCAGTGCACGTTGAATAAGCTGAAAGCGGTGTTGCAGACAGCACGAACGACGCGGTTCAACGGCGCGTGCCACACGGTATAGAGGGTACTTTGTTCTTTTTTCCGAGGCTCTTCACTTCATTAGAGTATGTCCACACA
The DNA here is from genome assembly GCA_037834295.1 of Postelsia palmaeformis. Lineage (NCBI taxonomy): Eukaryota > Phaeophyceae > Laminariales > Laminariaceae > Postelsia > Postelsia palmaeformis. The sequence continues at coordinate 1,961 of JBBMHQ010063465.1, forward strand.
TTTATCACCCCACGCCTGACGTTGAAATACTGCTGCAGGGTAGATACACTTGCACCCATCGTCAATTTCACCGCTTAAGTAAAGCACGAATGAATCCCAACGATACGCCTATGATAAAATGAGAGCTCCGTGGTTCAAAACGGCGCCAAGCGAGAAACCACGCAAAGCTGGCCCAGACAACAGAAGAGAAGACACACCGGGCGTGAGATGGTAGAGATAACGCCAATGCCCAGCGGAGTAAATTACCAGGGGCAAAGAGGTTCATAACCCGACCCCTGCTGATGGCACGCACAGGCGAGGTGGGGGGTATCAACTGGGGAGCAAGTCACGTCACGCACTAATTTCGCCGGTCAGAGCAAAATAGGAGACGGGTGGAGGCGGCATACGGGGCCAGGAGAGTGCTCGAAGAGACCGCACGCTGCGCTCCGAGCGAAACAGCAACGGCAGACACCCCGATATCGATACAACGCGAAACGACTTCATACATGACACTTGTGAGGGAAAGCGAGAAAGACCCGAAGGAGCCGACGCAGCGTCTAGTTGTGAGGTGAAGCGGGTGCCAGGGGGATCCGGGGGAAGTGGCTGGTACTACAAGTATGTGAGATGGATCACGGCTTCTTGATGGGAGGGCTGGTTTGGCTGCTTGCGCAAACCTAGGCAGGCCAGGCAGGCCAGGCGAGGGAGTGATGAAGGAAGAGAGGGGGGTGCAGTAAGGGGTGATAAACTTGCGATTCCCCCTTCCCTTTCTCGAGGCCACCAGCTTATTGAGGCGATGCTCAGAGGCATGCGTACACAAGACGCATGCATGCACATCTCAGTATGGAGCTTGTGTACCAGCGTGCCGCTCAGGTATGCAGTATCATTGAACTGCCTGCAGGCAGATGACCACCACTATTAGTACAGGAGTTCGAGAGGTGAACGACCGAATCTCTGATGAATGCACTCTAGTCAGCTTGGGCTTGAGGTTCGGATGTAACAGGGATGTATTGTACTGTTGACCCAAAAGCATGGTGTTGAGCGTTGTGGCTCAAGAAGAAAGGTAGAGGGCCAAATGGGAAGCCGCGTCTGACATCATCAACGATAACAAAAAATCCGGACGACTCCGTAACTCAACACAAGTAATCCTGCATCAACAAACGAAAGACACTGGGAGTCTAAAATCCAACTTATTTCTCGGTGTTCTTCGTGACATGAGGAAGTTGGCAGTCCCAGTTGAACACGTACGCGCTTGGCATTTATAAGACCGCTGACCGGAGGGTGCAACAACATGAGCAGCTGCGTGTTCTCACTACCGACTGACTGTGTCGAGCTACGTGCATCAAGTGACTGTTCCACCTAACAGCGACTACTGCTGCAGTATACCAGGTACAATAAAAAGGTAGATCAATCTCTAACACAACCCCTCGATGGAGGTTAACCTAGGGTGTTTACTCTTCAACTATTTACTTGTCGAACTGGTATCATCTCAGTCCTAATGTATTCGCTACTCCTGCGTTGTATGCCAGCATTTCCACAAATGCACGCAACAACACTGACCAATCATAGCTGCTGGGAAATGCTTCACATACTTTTACGTAAAGTCAGCTCATCATGTAAACGATGCTAAGGAGGTGAACTCTAAAGAAGCGGGTGCGTAAACTCCTGCTCTGCTACAGTACAGCTGCATGCACACTTCTGCATGATGATAAGTGCAAAATTCAGCCTTACATGTATCTAGTACCAACCCACAATATACTACAGTACGATCAGACGTGAGCCATAATCCGGTCATACAATCAACCAATGACGAACGAAAATACCCTGCAGCCCCCTCCTGCGTTACCATAATGAAGCTTTACTGGTATGATAATACAGCTTGTGCTTCGCTCCTATACCACTGCTCGTCCTCCCCTCTCGGCCCGCCGGGCAGAGCAGCATGAGACTGGGGAGGAAAGGGGGAAATGGTCACATGCGTGGGCGCCCTCCATGAACGTCGACGCGGGCATACCACCCTCCTGCCCTCCCCAACGTGTGCACTGACTTCGCCACACAAACCGCAAACATACCGATCGCAACTAGTTGGTATGTACCTGCATAGAGCGACTACTGGTTCGTCTACCTGTCCGTACAAAGCATATCATGTCAGCCATTCTTTCGGAACGGTGGATGGGTACAACCCTACGTGTTACATACTGACCGAAACGACACCCGTACGTGAAACGAGGAATTCGCGACAATCGCTGGGAGCGGTACTGTAGCAGACTGTAATCAGTACTCACGGAGGTGTCAGTTTCGTAGCTCTACGGACACGACGGATTTGCCACCAAAACAATCAGGCGCACCACACCATTATTTCCCACGCAGACACGCAGACATACATGTAGACACACAGACCCGAACAATTGAATGCCGTCCAACAGCGGGGTGCAACGAAAAGGAAGCTTGTAACGCAAGTAAGACTATTGACCACTCCCTCGGCGACTGGCACCAACCAGAAAGCGAAGGCGAAATTTGAAGGGATAGACATTCATTCGGGAGGACATTCCCGAAACATCAAAACGCTGTAAGTGTTCCTCCAAATTTTTGGCGCGACGAGTCCCCCCAAACACCTGCTATACATTTTTTCATTCTTCTAATAGCACAAGCTACGTAGTGGGCTGAAAACACGAAACCACCGGCCAAACCCACGCTCGTGGCCGGTCTAACACACGGAATGACCCGGGTGTGTTGACAGGTAGCTGAAGTATGGTATTGTGGGAGTACCTTACGGATTGTAGTAGGGGCGACGACGACAAGATTGCCAAGTCAGCCAGTCCAACGTTTCGTACAAACGACTTTGACAAACACCATGCAGACCGCAGCGAACCTGTCAATCAGCGATGAAGGCAAGGTAATACGCCCGGGCACTCCCGAAGTCGAGTTACACCATACGCGACGCCCGATGGGTTTCTAGAGCGTCGACCACTTCCTTGAAAAACACGCAGCCGAAACGACGCGCCCAACAGCTGCAAAGGGCGCACGCGATAGGCAGTATCGTTGCGTGACTCCCGTGTAAAAAACCCATACTGCAGACTAAATTTCCAATCTCTGTGATTACAGTACTTCTACAGTCGCTGAGACACGTGAAGGCGAGTACTCGAGAATGTATTGGTGTGTCATGGCCAAACACCCTAGACCTGCCGGCCGACAGGACTTCATACCGAATTTTACCGACACGCGGGTGCTTGCGGTAGCCGTGCTTCGGGCGAGCCGGCGTGCCCGCTGCCGTATATGTTTCCGTCGAATCTTGTAAGTCTCTGGACGTGGAACCTATCGAACGAATGGCGCTGGGGACAGCTGGTCGCCGTCTTCGGAGTTTACAGGCACGCAGCGCGGGCGTGGGCGGATGCGATTACGCTCTTGGGGTCGACAGCTTGTCCTCATCATATTGCTCTCGTCGCCGCCGACCGGGGAAGCAGACCGCCTGAAGTGGCTGATCGTAACCAGGCGTTAAATTATCCCCCCCAGCCTACGTGGTATCGTAACGTTACGTGCGTGTAGCAATTAAAGAGCCGGGGGGGGGGGTGCGAGGAGGAATAGTTGGATAGATGAGTTGGTTGCTTATTTCACGTCATGCATGTTCTACTGTTGACATGGTTAGGGTACCCTGGGTTGGATCATACACGTGGACGGGTGTAGAGAAGAATCAATTATACAATTATCGAAGAATCTTGTAAGTACCCAATAACGCATCAACCCAAGAACCCAAGTGAGCAAAAGACGACTCTTGCCCACTATGCTTGGACCCCGGAAGGGCATCCCCACACACCACTACACATCTCATCGGAGGAACGGAACTCTCTCAGCGATCGCCGTGAAGGGATATGGATTTCGGCTACGTCAGTAACAACGATACATTAGACGTTCGTGCCTCTATTACCAACGGCTACGTCCTACGCCTTGTGCGCCTTAACACGAGAGTTTGTGGGCGGGCCAAGGATGAGACTTCCGTCGGCCACCGAAACCAGGAGGAGGATCGATCGTGGCGTGTGTCTGTTTGTCAAGGTCCAGTCGACCCCCCATGCAAGAATCTACTCCACATGTTTCGCATTGGCGGTCCAATATGTTGCCAGCTAGCAGACATACAGACAGTGGTGACCCTGCGTTTGGTTGCGCGTGCGAATAAATCTTCTCCACCCGCTTTTCCACAACTTGTATAGCACCCCACTCAAAGCTAGCTTTCGCCGCAGTCCCCGTTGCATACACCACATCCCAGAAACAGAAGAGGATTGGTACCACATTCCATGGTAGATGGCATTCACATTAAACACTCGAAGCCAGAACGCAGCAGTAATAAATCCCTTTTCAACTTTCGTCTTATTTACTTCAACGCTTATATTCGTACACCTGGCATATGTACATATACATATGATAAAGTGCATTTCCGCTAGTACAGCAATAACGCCTCCAGCTTCCCTGCGAGTACGTTGCGCTGTCTTCCTGCGTTTGAGAGGCTCACGCCGAAAGGGGGTCTTCTTGCCAAGCCTATATTTTGCACCAAATGGTGGTACCCGTCCAACCCTACATAATACCATAGCCGCTGCAACTACGGCAGTTACACCAGGTCGGGCCAGGCTTGCTTTTGATAGCGGAAGCCACCCACTAGACACCACCACCAGTAAAACGTCACACAAGTGCTCCAGCTGACTCGAATCTCACCTGCCGCTTACACGGGGCCTTCTCTTGCCGATCGCCTGTCGCAGTTGCTGATATCGGCAGTTTGACGCGGGCCTCCGCACGTAGTGCTCCAGCCAGGCTCCTGTTCACCGCCGTACTCTACGTCGGAGCGTACCTCCGGCGTGGAAGATTCCTGCATGTCCGCGGGGCGTTCGCCCTTCTGGACGGGGTTCATGGCAAAGTTGCGAGCCTTTTGCTTGGGTGAGCTGTCATTCCTGGCGATGAAGAAAACCTCCCAGGCCAACAGCAAGATCTCTATATGGGGCGAGGAGGGCGTATATACAACAGCGCAAAGAGATGAAAGGAGAAGGGTTTTGATCAAGGCCGCGAGTCGGAGCAGGAACCAAGGTGTGATTTGAAAAACTTCCTTCGACTATTATGTCGATCACGCACTATGGGCGAGTCATTATGGATTCCTGAAACAACGAGGTGTGTTATGGTGACTACTGTAGGCCCGAGCACGACCCGGTGGAACGTGGGGCAGGAAACACACAGGTGCTTGAACCTAGCGTGCAGGCCATGTGAGGGGCGAGGCCCCGTGGCTTCGAAATGTATCGCTGCATGTACCAACTGTCGCCAGGATGCTGACACGGAGACGAAGCATATAACATTGTGGTACGGCTTCTCCTTTACTGTACTTCAGAGCTGCAAGTCTCTCCAGGGGTGCTTGTGTACCACGGACTTGTTTTCTCAATACTGATTTCGGCAATCCCAGCCCCCACAAATCAAAACAAAGGTTCGAGTATTTCTACCCGCCACCGCCGGACGTTCTCTGCAAACTCTCGTCTTGCACACCAGCAAGAAGAGGCCGATGGTTGATTTCGCGGCTTTGGGTCACTGCTGCGGCTTGTGGGTGAGGCATCCGTGGCCTCGGGTCGCTTTCAAGCATAAGGCTCGAGTCGTTTTGGTCCTCAGGATCTCTGTTCTCGGTTTCCCAAGAGCACCGATCTCGAGCCACAGGTAGTTCATTCACTACAATGAAAGGGAAGCCCCGTGCGTCGCATGGAGTGCAATGTTCCGAGTTGGATTGTGTTACGCGTCGCCGCGCGTCGTTTTTACCCAGTTCTCGCGTAAACGAAGATCAAGCCTATTCTAAATAAATGCCTGTACAAGCAACAACGGGGGTTGGGAGGAAAACAAGCCCACTCTCAAGCCCACAAGAAAGAGATCTCTAGTGAGGGGATGGGCGAAGAACAGTTCGACCCGTGGGCTTCGAGAGCGGAACACGACCATCATGCCAGCGCCCGACAGCCCAATATATCTGCAGGCAGTGTGGTTGGGTGTGACGGGCTCGTGCACTCACCCCAGAAGCCGCCGATGTTTGCAACAAAGTCGAGCATGTCAATCGGGTTGTCGTCAGAAAGCTCAGTTAGGGAGAACGGGCCTAGGGTGAGGCCAAGGCGCAGATAGCCGAACGAGAGGTTCCCGCCACCGCTAGAGTTCGAGGCCAACAGTCCGCTCTGGTATAACTCGTCGTAGACTATCTGTAGGCCGGGAGACGGGTGAAAGGCGGGGACCGGTCGATACATTGCGCTCGTGATCAAGGTCGGGGGTACAACAGCACCGGGGTAACTCGCTCTTAATCAAATATGTTAGTACATACAACATTAGCACCATGTCTTATCCCGCGATCACGATCTTGTTAAAAACTAGGGCGCGGAATCGTTGATCGCAACAGCCGCATGAGCTACTTGCACTGCTCGAAAGATGAACCGGACAGGCGTAGGCTTGACAGTTTCTTATGCTTTCCTCGACTACCAGTACATTCTTCTAAAAGCAGGTGTGCTGGTGGCTCCATGCATGATAACAGCACACTCAAACTCAGCAATGCCAGGTATATATACCAACGGGGCATCATTTTACAGATCGAAGAACATTTGACGGATCCACTCACCTCTTGATTCCGAATGACAAACTCGGTCGAAGAAATGGTCAACGTCGGGTAGGTGGTGATGGAGGCGCTTGATAAGTACGACCTGACGCTCTTCCCGATCGCCTTGACGCCGTCCAATACACGACATAGTATAATATACATGCGCAGCAGGACACAATAAACAAGTAGACAACAAGCGGGTACGGCGAAAGGAAAGCGCAAACGTTCAACACAATTGCTTTGAACGAAGTCCTTCTTGTGAATTTCGCGGCGAGTGAACCCTCGGATAATAATCCCTCCAAGCGTCACCTCCCTTGAAACCCGTCTATAGCCCTCACCATATCTGTGTTGGTGATCCTGACCTCGGGCGCATTTTCCTCCTCCGATAGCACGATGTGATTGTGAGGGACCACCGTTAGCGCTTGAACCTTGGCCCCTCCCAGGAAGACACCAACCGCCGAACTGTTTGTCGGCCAAGGCCGAGGGTGTGAGCGAGACAGCGGGCAAGCCTAGACTACCGTACTATTAACCTCTCTCTGTGGAGCTACAGAATTATAGACTACTACTGTGTCGTATAACACGTGTGGTAGGAGAGCACACACACCCCCTCGAACGATTTTTCCGAGCTGATTTTTTGGACGATGGAGAGAGTGCAAGCACAAAGCAAAGCATCTCTGGAAATGCCTCGAAGGCGCTTTCTCCCAAAACCTTCGTTATCATCGCATGTATCCCCCCCCCCTTGTCATGGGGCTTATTGGCTAAGAAACTCAACCCAGGGGCTGTGTTGTCAAAGCACCCGTGTGCTGCATACGGTGATAGGCTACAATGGGTAAATGGTATGCCAGGCATGATTGATAAGAAGTTGTACTCGCAAGCGAGTTCGATTTTCACCAGCGACGCCTTTCGTTCATGCATTGTGACAGTACGTCCTTGCAAGCTGAACGAATTAGGCTTCTGACGTGCTCCTAGATGCTGGCAGTACGTACGTGTCGAGAGATGGAGATCAGGACTGACGAGTTAGTCGAACCCGAGATATGTTCAGCAGTTCTGTTCGTGAGATGTCTCTCTTTTGTATCTAGTTGTGCAGACCAAACTGTGCGCGTTGTCCTCACATAAAACCGGTTTTCTTTATATATCGAACAACGTCAGTGCACCTGATGTCCGCCCTGAGTCTGTATCCTACTGTATCCTATCACGCGGGGCCATATTAAATGTACCCAAATATTGCTATTTGAAATAGCGAAACATATAGGCTTTTGTGTGTACTGTAGGTTCCCCCGAAATGGAAAAAGATGAAGGCTGTGGTCACAGACCTCCGTGAAACAGAGAAAATAACCAAAACAAACAATTGTCGCAACTATAGGAACATGCCACTGCTACGCGGACCAACCAACACGAAGAAGAGCGGATGTCAAGTGTAGGCCGGGTAGCCTATACGCGCTTATGCGTGGTCAACGTTCAGTACAAGTAGTCGCGACTAGCAGCAGCAGCGATGGTGGGCAGGAGGGTTGCTGAGTTCCGAACAGTTTCAGGATGTATACCTTGAGGGTATCAAACGTGAGTCGAATCAAATAATGCGACTCAATTCAGCTGAATCACCTAGAGCACAATATAAGCTACACAGCGAGCGAGTACGGTGCATCGCAATGTGACCAGCTGTACTGTAGTCCCGCGGCGATACATTTCGCCCGTTTCGGGGCGATAATGCCTGCCGTGTTCGCATTTTCATCATGCGGGTCGAGAGGGTTGTCAAACATGAGGCGTACATCTTGCACTACGTTCAAGAAGCTTCGCAGAAGTTACGGCAACTGACTGACCGCGCCAGTAGTGCATTACTGGCCAACAACGGTAGACCCCACCGGGTACGGGTAAGCCCGCTAGCACGCGACAAGAAGGTTCTGTAACGCAGCGACCCCGTACCAAGTACAGATACGCCCGCACGTAAGTAGCAGGAAATTCCGTAGCGCAACGACGAGTTTGAGCGTTCGGACAAAGGAAACCCACACCAACAGCAGCAGAGGAAAACCCGCATCTTCTGCGGCTTGATAACATCATAAGGAGAAGACCAACACAACAGCGACACTAGCAAGGGGTCTCCCAAACCGTGACGGAAGAAATCGTTCTGGTTTCCCCAGCCAGAAGGCAAATCTACGCATCCGCCTCATCCGGGCTGCCCCAGGTACTTTGAAAATTCTGCAGGGATGATATTGCCCGAACCCGCCTGGCAAGGTCGCTACCGTTGAGGACAGCGCGGACATCATCAGCACCACAGAGCGATGGAAGATCGACAACACCTGCTTCTACTCCACCCTCTTCCTCGCAAAAACCGACGGCGCCCAAAAGCTATTCACAATGCAACAGTTCGAGGAAAAGTCCATCGATGACGGCTCTGGCGACGGGAGAGCAGCGGGGCTGGCGCTGGCTGAGTGAGTATATCGGGATCTCGAACCCCGGTCGCGTAGCAAGGTACATAGCTCCAGACTAATGCCCGGTCAAGATACCGACATCTGGCCGAATGCTTAGGACGGAGCGCGGGACATAATATATAAACGCGGGAAGGTAATCGCTGGCCAATATCTCGTAGACAGGATCCTGAAGAGCCTCCCGGACGAGTACGAGTATGCGCGCAACTGCAGCTATAACCAGCGCGACTTCCGCCCGAGGGATGTCGAACGGACTCTGAGCGTCGAGCGGACATCAAGAAGCATCTCGGCAGACAACTTGGCTCGCATCTCCTTGCGCGAAATCCCAGTTGTGGACGGTGAGGTTGCCATGCATGCGCAAGGTGACTCCAGCGGGGTACAGTGCTCCAACTGCTGTGAGGACGGTCACTGCAAGCTCGAACTCCCGCAGGACAACGACGCGTAAACGCGTGGCAAAACAGGGGAAAACCCTTACTGGGGGACGGGCGGCCGCGGTAGAGGAATCAACGATGGGTGAGGAGACCACGGCGACAATGCAGTTGGCTGTGAACGCGGCGAGGCAGCTACGTGGTGCTCTTTCCACAATCCCACCGGTCACATCGACCAAGAGTGTCTCAAGCAGAAGATCAACGGCTACAGCTCGAGTGCTATACATGTGGCTTCGAGATAGTTCCAAGTTGGCGAGATTATCAAGACGGGGCACGTGAGCATGCACCACATACTGACGGAGGAGCAGCTGGCCGTTTCGGGAACCAAGGTTCCGATAAACGACGGCACCGGTTCGTAGTCGGGCTCATCGAGAATATCCAGATGTAAATCGAGGGCCGTAACATCTAACACACCATGATAATTTATCTGGATCGCAAGGAGGACATTTTCATCGCCTGGGGT
>JBBMHQ010063476.1:0-14357 GCA_037834295.1 Postelsia palmaeformis
GAATCAGGACGGACACTGGGTGTACTGATGAAGTTGGGTAGAAAGGACGATTTAATGTGAAGACAACAGCAACAACAGTAGAGAACAAGCGAAACGAACGAAACACAAAGTACACCAAAACAGAGCAAGAAGAGCGAAACTGAAAGAGGATAACAATTGAACATCACCACACCGTTTGTACTTGCATCTGGTTTGTTTTAGGCCTTAAATAAATGTGTTTTTTTTTTGTTAGTCAAGCTAATATTTGGATTAAATATAGATTTTTAGTCTCAACATTTTTAAGTTCTGTACTGGTGAGAAGAGAAAGAATTAAGAATACTAAGAAATTTTTAACTCAAATAGTTTTTCAAGAAGAATAGAACATATTAGGCGGTTCGCTACGTTACTAACCGGTCTTCCGCCTTGTTCCAGCTTTTTGTCCACCGTGCCCCACTCCCGGAGAGGAGGCGCCAGGCAGTCCAGACTAAACACAGCAGACTCGTCATCCACCCCCGAAATAGTGTGTATTTTATGAAGAGAGACAGCAAGACGAAATTTGTTTCTTGTAAAAATACAAGACTGCACGGAGGATTACAGCTCAAAATACGACCAAATGAGAAATATCGAGCTGGAACCACTTGAAACAGTTAGTTGTCGGTATACGTAGCACATGTATCCAGCTGCTAGTCGGCGGGATGCCTTGTTACCCTCTTTTTGCCGTCTCGTTCCTAATTTCGTCCACCGCTATTCCCTCTAACTCAACCTGCTGCCCCCCTGCCCCCGATCCCTTGGTATTTTTTCCTTCTCCTCTTGATGATGCCTCCCCTTCCATCATTCCACTAGTTAGCACGCACAACGGGATGCATTGCGCCCCCTTCTCGATTTCCTCGCATCCTCGTGCTCCCTAACCACGAGACGCCCGGCTGCTTAGAGGACCACCCCCCGCGTTGTTTATGCAGTAGACCACAGCGTGATCTCAGCTCCAAACACCCAGGGGAGTGTTCGATTATCCCGTTGGTGGCTCGTAGGTAACAATGGCACCTTGAAGTAGGCCGAAGTAGATAGACGTAGAAAGAGCAGAGGAGAGCGATAGTTCACGAGACTGGACCAGCGCCTAGCTCTGTCAATTAGAGAAAGCAAAACTATTGCCTGTGAGTATTTGCTTCGTCCGCGGGCTTCACGAGGCCACCGGCCAAGCCTCTTTGTACATATAGTGCATGCACCGGGTATACCAAATTCCGTCGCCCCAGTGTGCGTGTAGTTGTTTTGTTGTACCTAGCGACTTCGATCAGTACACCTAGGGTTTATCCTGATCATTTATCCTATAGAGATACGTACAACACCAGACATCGAGTCGGATAGACCTCAAAATTAAGGGTAAATATTCAAGGTGGAGGAAATGGAGTGCCAATCCATCTGGCACGAGAGCGCAGCATAACAAGCTAGACAAATACCATAATTACAAAATACATTAATCAGTTATTACCTGCCCCGGTGGTCCGTTCATACCGATGGGCATCCCGATGGCCGAAAGAACTCGCTATTATAGTAGGGGATATCAGGCCAGGCGGGATCTCCTCGGTTTCACCTGAGGTCGGCGTGGCATTGATACTCCCTCGATGAATCTTCCCCTGTGAAAGCAGCTCGTTGAAACACAGAACAGACCCACGGGTAGACATCCCTGGTGGTATGATTTTTCGTCCTCGCGCCTACAAAAAAAATGACGTGGGTGGATGCCTTTTTCCACCGAGTGCACATACTCTATCCTTGAGATTTTTATATAGCATTCGAAAAGGTCTTGCAGAAAGCGTGAGAGAATGAGTTGGCAACTTCCGATGAAAATCTACGAGCGGTGAAAATGAACTCTATTTGCGATGAAATCGGAGGCACATTCTGGGGCGGCATACCAGGGGTGGGGGTCGGGAGTGACACCCGTAGACACGGCTCGGTTAGAAGTTGGGAAGTAAACAAGATGTAGAGAGAGAGTTCCCGAGCACTGCTGTTACACGCGTATACCCCCTTTGTGCAGTATATAAGGTATTCGTTCGCATCGCGTTGTCTACATGGTACCGAAGGAAACTTACCGGCTACGTCGGTTGAATAGATAGGTGCAAGGCCACCAGGGCTCGGGACTGCTTTGCTTCTGCTCTCTCGCCAGTTCAGGGGAATAGGCAACCCAATAACTGGGAATGACTTTGGGATTCGAACCCATGAGCAAGAATACAAGTCACCTCGAACGCCACGCTCGTGTCTGTATTGTTGTTTTATTTATTATTATTATTCTGCGTTGCAGAGTTCGTTACCAACAGTTGCACACTCTGGACTCTGGGCAATAAACAGCCGCAACAACAGCAACTGGAAAAACAACATATTGATATAATTGCATGGTGCGATGGAAGTGTCCTCTATTGTCGTCTGCCAAGGCTGTCGACGTATACACACTTTTCTCAATATTATCTCGCCGGTACTGTCTTTCGATAGGTTCCGTTCTCCGACGTAATGTTCACGGAGCTATTTATAGTAGCCCCTGCCGTGACACCATCGACACCGACAGTCCTTGTTTCGAAAGGGATATCTTGCATTTCGCCCAACATATTCCCCCCCACTTTCCCACGGTGCACGTCTTCTTCGTCACTACCCACCAACAAAAGCTGTGGGTGTGTGACAGGCGCTAAAAGGATACCATGATATTTGGTTACGTGCTTCTGGGTCTGGTGGCGCTGGCGTCGCTGCACCTTTCGAGCGGTGAGCGCTTTTTCTTTTGGGTTTTCAATGCTCGGGACCGTTGTGTGGTGTCTCACCAACCATAAGTTATGGCTCGACAGCGATTTGTGGTATATATGCTTGGTAAGACTTTGACTGCGGTGACGGTGAATCCTTTCATTTGTTTTGTTTCATCATCACTTCCACCTTTCAGCTTAGTTCGTAGGAGGTTTCACCATCGGCGAACTTCTGGACAAGCCCGTGGTCACAGGCAACTACCCTTCTCCCCCCCGGTACGTGCCTTTTTTTTTATCGCGCATTGGGTTCAGCATTCCCACTGCTCGTCGATCATCATCGAATTTAGCTAACTCATGCTCTCGCGCTTTCCGCCGACCATTTGTTTTTTATGCAAGAAAAAGCCCCTGAGCATGCACTCGGTGAGACTTTGAACCCACGAAATTGATCTTGATAGGCGCGCGGACTACCTACCAAGCCACCGGGGACGCCGGCTCATAATGTGAAGTAAAATAGTACCTGGCACCGTGTATTGATTGAATGGAGGGTCTACGTTTTCGCTGTAAGAATCTGATCACAGCAGTGTGTGATACAGTAAGGTAAACAAGTACCAGTTGTTCGAAAATTCGAAGCACTACTATTAATAGTAGGAACAATGCCTAAGACCATCGATCATCTACAAGCATAATTAGTCGTTTGAGTTCTGCCTGTTGACCGTTTCACAAGTTCTATAAGTCGTCCATATCGAACAGATTTTGATTTTGTAAACATTGAAGATTCTCGAGAACAGAACGCTTATACATGCGGTTCATCGTGGTACCACTATCCGCAAGAAATGCCATGAGTCCCTTTCAGGTGTGGTGGAGCTTCTTTCAGGAGTGATGGAGCTTCAGAGCCCACATCTAAATGCTACACCCTAAAGACTCTTGAAAATGCTTACAACACCCAACGCTCCTGGGCATTTATCCCGAGGACATTTGCGTACGAGACGTCAACTCTAGCTTTGTTCCAAGTGCGCTGGCGTTGCAGCCCGGGTGACGCGACAAAACAAAACCGTATATGCAGTCTAACTAACCGTTTTAGGTGAGCGATCAGCCGGGCCAGGAGTAAGATGGGGTGAGCGTGCTGCACGACTCCTCGCATGGCAGGTCCAGTAAAACAGTAGATGTGTCGTCCCTTGCCCCAACAATTCCGAGGTTTTTACCGTCGCTGATGCTGCAAGCGTCATTGTATTGATTCATGTTCGCCTCTTAAGCCCCGAAGGCATCTTCGGCCGTCCCCATGCTCGCTGTCTTGCAACCTTGCTTTGTGCGGAAGGCCAACATTGCAGCAACGGCCTTGCGAGAGTCCAGAAAGACGAAATCTGCTGCGAGGCACCGTGCGAGACATGCGGGGGAAACGGTTGTCAAAGGCGAACCGGCGGAAACGTCAGTTGATGTCTATTTTTGAAAATTCTTGCTCTCACCAGTGTCCAGACGCGCGCCTGCAACGAAGCAATCGCCACGAGTGCCCCGACCTTACAAGAGGGTGCGGGGGAAAACACACAGTAAATTTTTGATCGACTAGCGTATGGAAAGCAGACGTATGCGTACCTTACCCGCCTCTGTCCATGGAACTTGATATCCCCGACATCAAAAACGAGGAGAGGTTGGTTTGGGTAGCGCATGGCAGACAGATGCATACCATCCATCCCCCAGCAACGTTCAAAACTGACGCAAACGTGCCTCACCTCTTTTCCTGATGACGGCGCGCCTGCTGCACGAGCCGAATCAACAACAGTGGCGGGATGTGTAGTGCCACAATGGCGGACCGTGCATCATCGACAACGAGGGTGGGTCTTATGACGTTTGATCTAAGACCAAGATTGATTTTCCCGTAGTTACGTTTGCAGTTTTTGGGACTCCCGCTGGTGCTTGGCAATTTTTTCCGGCAAGGCAAGTCTCTTTTTTTAGTGGTAGCGTACCTACCTAACTGCTCCTTGAGTGCTAACGTTTGTCTCGACGGACATAGTTGCTGCTATTATCGTCGCGTCTCCTGTTGTGTGTAACGAGAAGGCCATACATAATACAGTGCTGAGGCACCGGCGGGTGATCGATTCGCCACATCGACAGTTTCAGGTCAGGATCTACTGTTCAACCCATTTTGTCGATGCTGGCTGGAGTAAACCTAGCTCGTTGGCAGTCCACCTGTCTCCGTACAATCAACACGAGGTGGGCGCGTTCAGCTGTGAGGCAGGGCTTGCATTTATTTGTCAACATTTTTTGGGGTTTTGCATCCCGTCCTGTTCTGGTTAGAGAAACTAGTTGAATCATGCGACGATGTGGTATGCTCTACAGAAGTCGCGAGCTGAACTACAGTATGACTCATGGAGCGCCTCAGCAAAAAGTGTACCTTGTTGCTCGGTCATTCAATTCTTCACGTTCAATATTAACTTGTACATACTTCCTGGTCAATGATCATGCGTGTCGGGTCGAGTCTGCACACTGACCCAACGCTGGTTTCTGATTGAGGTATGCCCGGTTTTGAAGTGAGTAGCCTCAACAAGTGTAGATCCACGCCTCCAATGGCATGCACCAGCTCCACGCCAGCTCGTCCCTTGAGCAGTGTGATGTGTGTAGTGTCTCCGCATCTACATTTGGCCCCCTTGCCCTTTCAGATAACCCAACAGAAGTGCCAGAACCTACGTACAGCAACGGTTTGCCTGGTGTCCAAAAATACCGTATCTGCTGCGAGGCTCAGTGCGGGACTTGCGGGGGAAGCAGTTGCAAACGACGTCCTGGCGGCGAGGTACGTTGGTGTGTGTCGTTTTCTTCTCTTGTCTTCTGTAGTATAGTGCTTAAGCGGAGTATACAGGGTAGCTTGCCCCCGACCTCGCAGACGGGGGCTGGTTTGATGGCTCCGAACGACAGAGCAGGTCACGACTGGCCGCAACACGCACCCTGTGCAGTCCCCTACACCGGCGCGTCGGACAAGCAGTGCCATAGCTCAACATTCATTTGATATCACTGTATGATCGACTCACATTGCATCAGAAACGAAGTGTTTATTCTCCACACATGGCTGGCGCCGTTGAGCTCGGGTTTGGTTGCTTTTTTTCCGTAGCCTGCTTTTCTACCACGGGATGACACGTGGTACAATACTACGCTAGGAATGCAACTACAACTTCTGACGCTTCGCATCGGAGGAGCTATAAATCCTCCCACCCGAAGCGGATTTGTGAAACAGTGTGCGGTACGGGTGCCTACGACGATCCATATATTTCTACTTTGTCAGACGAAACGGAACGATGATGGATAGTTCTTTTGTCGAAAGTCCGTAACACCTTCAAAAAGTTTTCCTCATAAATGCTAAAACCCTTGTCGGCACACGCGCCCCGCCGGCTAATTCCGTGGCCATGAGGTATACATCGACATCATATCATCGAGGCGTTATTCGATAGAGGTTCATCCAATTGTTCCGAGACTTTTCACTTGACGAGCTCCACACGTCACCCGAAAACTGATACCAGCAAAACCTAAATTGCACGCCGATGAGCGAACCCATGGTTCAAGTCTACAGATACGTCATTTTTCGAAACAAGATTGGAATTCCGACGATTTTGTGTTAGGGAGCCCCGTCACCCAGAATCATTTCCGGCGGAAATATGCTGCCTCTGTCGTAGAATGCGCTCATTGTCAAGATGTTCGTCGCGTCTACGTTTCCTCGCAGCCTCAACAGTGTTTATTGCGTGGAACAGTCGCTCCTTCTCAACAAAACATCCCCGGTCTCTTTTCCGGTTCCCAGGATTCCTGCTGCGTGCAAGGCATCAGGAATAGTGGCGCGATGTGCAGCACCACTTCGGCGGCACCGTGCATCATCGATGACGAGGGTGTGTTGTGTAAGCTCTAGCGAAACCAGCGCTCACTGCGGTCTGGCTTGGTTTGTCTACACTTATTCTCCTGACATGATTACATGCGTGCTACGTAGGCCTTGCTACGTCTGTCTTTCGCTGTTCGCGGCTATCCGCTGTATGCGGCAGCACAATTGCACTAACGTAATGAGTGCTGGTCAACAGTACGAAGGGGGCATGCAGTTCGGATTACCTGTTTGTACTTGCCGTCATCGCGCTTCCGGTGATGGAGTACTGGAGTAGGTGAATGGGTTTCGGGACAGAGGCACTAGAAGGAGAAGTATTGACTACAGTGCAGTACTTTTCGCATCGTTTCCATTCAGTCTACTGTACGCTGACTGAGTTTCTTCCGCATATTGGAGATGTACAACCGAACTGCTGCAGCACAACAGGAAAGAAAATATATAGTTGAAGCCGACTTTTGCGAGAGTTTCACAGCAGTATGTAGGACGTGTTCGTTGTCCTCATAAGAGTCCCGCCTTCAGTTATTGTACCGTAGAACAGCTGATATTCCAGGTGTTGGCTGTTGTTGCGCACACATTCGTGCCGTACTGGATCTAACGGTTGTGACTCCGAATTTACTGACTGCGGTCGTTATGATTCAACCCTCGACACACATACGGAAGATCCCAAGGTTTGCAGCAATGGTGTTCCTGGCGTAGAGCAAGACGACACTTGCTGCAAGGCCAAGTGCGGGACTTACGGAGGAAGCGGTTGTGCTCATCGGCCCGGACGTAAGGTTCGTTAGTACACGGTGTCGGCTTCCGCCTTTCACTCTTTGCTGCGATACGAGTACCACCTCACGAAAATAGTATCACGGACTGTCGGGGTTCCTCGAATGAGGATTATTTCAAAAATATTGCTGCAACCCCATCATAGGTGTTGTACAGTGTGTTCAGTATCTTCCTGTATCGGCTATGATGGTGCTCAGCGGGTGGTCTTCTAGTTTTCCGTCTAAGTGAGGCTTTGAGTGAGGAATGGAGCTATTTAAGCGAAGAGTCTCAGAAACGATCGATGCCCCCTTGCCGCACCGTATCATGCGTTTCCGCTTTGACTGGCGTTCAATGGGAGGAAAATAGTTTCGAGCCCCTCCACCTCAAAAACAGTATATGTCTTGTGCGCACTACAGAAGTCGGTGGATGAAACTGCAAACCATGCGACGGTAGAAAGGTTGAACGTTTGAGCTAAATAAGACATTCCCAACTCTCTTATACAAAGGGTCCCCAACCATATCATCCGAGAGAAGCCATGTACCCGACCGTTTATCTCATACGTGTATTTGACTTGTTTCGTTCACGATGGAACTATACGTGAGCTCAGCTTACACTTCAGTTTGAGATTGGCTGTTGGGTGACGTGCACGGTAATAGAACCCTTCACGCGAGAGGCCTTCAAAACGGTATCGGGTGTTGGCCCCTATCGTAGAACGCGCTATCCGCCGGACCGACGTATGCTGCCTGGCTCTCTTTACCGGGTCCGACTGAACAAACATTTCTCGCCCCCACTCCGTTATTTAGGACCCCTGCTGCACCGGTCAACTTTAAGACAGCGGCATTTACTGCGACGACACCCCGGTGGCGCCGTGCATCATTCAGGACCAAAGATGATGACAGTTGTATAGGAGTAGGTACTTATTGGAGTTTCAGAGCCTAACATACACTACGTATAAATGTTGCTTCGCGCGGTCGTGCGGAACAAAACGTCGATGTGACGGGAATAGACAGGTGACGGTGTCTAGTTGTTAGACTCCAACCTCCAGTAATTGTATCCACGATGACTATAACTGCGTTTGAAGTAATGAGACCGCATGTCACGGAAGGAGACGGCTTCATATTTCTGTAGGAGGAGATCGTTGGAGTGAAGGAGTTGGAGGAGCATGTCATATAGTAACTGTGGATGTAGGAGATCATCAATATAAGAGTAACGGGTGAGCTTTTCACACGCTGGCGTTTTTACCCTTCATCCACATCAGCATCAAAGCCCCCAGAAACTCACATTCTTGGTATCATTCCTTGCATTGCCCAAAGAGCCACCCGTTTAACGTCAATCGCCTGCCAATCGTCTACTGAAAAGAAAAGTAGAGTTTGACGCGGTACCATGGCTTGATCGAAACCTCAATTAACGGCGTTATCACATCGTCGTGGAGCAGAAGACCACCGACTGCTGACAGCAGTGGCCCTGTACAGCGTTCGATAGATCAGAGGCGAGTATCTTTTTTTAATGTTTTGCACGGAATCACGCTAGCTGATTAGCCACTCCCTCCACTCCGCGAAAATCGCCAACCCTCGAAGAGAGGGAAGAAGCAATGTATGAATTATCTTACAAATTGTCACGGCGTATATTATTTCTCGGTAACGATGTGTGGAACTGCACACACCTGTATCCTTCAAGAAGGCTACCAGGTAGTAAGCTCTGAGCAGAGCCTTGCACCTTAGATGACGTAAACAACTATACCCGTCGTTTTCGAGCTTCTTTTGGTGATTAAGGTGTTGGTAGGGTAATCGTGATGCGACTCGGGTGAACCTCCGTGTAAACCAGATATTTCCTTCCGCCATCTCAGTGTCCGGGCTTCTCCGAAGACCAAGCTAACATCCCTCCGTATTACATGGGGACAATTTTTTTTATAGTCGGTAGATGCGATCGTGTACGCCGTTCGGGTATTTCCTATTAACTGGTTCAAATGTTCTCCTATGAAATATATCGATACGAAGTGTTTTGTATCTTGTTTCTGTGGCCAGTGTCGCTTGTCTGTAGATTGTTCAAGCGTACACGGGAAACTACAGCCAGCGTCGTGGCGCAGATTGCTTCTTCATAGAGAAGGCAAATATTTCTCTTGCATCAACCCTATTGCTTCGTGAAACCCGTGCCAAGGTCGTATTCCAGACAACACGGAATAACTCGAGACATCACAGTCTCGATCTCGACATTTCCATCGCCGTAACAGATCGACACCGAATATCGAATTCCAAATTTACCACCTTTTATCGAACCAATGTCTCGGAATCGCGATGAAGTTATATCACATCGACCCCGCGTTAATCGTATCCGTCCAGGGGGGGCAGACAGTGAAACGGGCACAAGACGAGGGGAGAATTAGACCCAAACAACAAGGACCCCGAGACAAGCAAAGCAACACTGCTACTGTACACGAAAAAAAGAACGTAGAGCTAACCACATCCAGAAAACGACACTGCAGTCAACGCGGATTTCGAACGCAGCTACTGCTGTAGGAATATCGCAATGCCACATCGCCCAGCAACGACATACTTAGCAATCGTACTTTTATATATTGAAGGAGATGTACTTGTCGTTTACTGTAAATACTTCGGATCGCCTCACCAATATCGTTTCCTGAGTCACGTGTGAAAAAGAGGTTCCTCCTCTGGGCTAGATACCTGTATCGCAGCTTCCTTCAATGCCCTGAGTATGTCGACTACCCTGTTTATTATATATCTTTCGAATTGCAATATATGATCATTTCCTGAGTCCTGGGAGAGAGAGAGGTTCCTCCCCTCGGACAGATACCTGTATCGCAGCTTCCTGCGATACCCCTAGTACCTCGACCACCAAATTCTACGTCTCTCTCTCTCTTATTATACCGGCCGGGTTCTTAACTAGTACGGCCTACAGTTGTCTCGGATGACCAAGCCTCCGAATGGTACGGTACCATCCTACTCCTCTCAACTACTCTTTACTACTAGACCATAACGTAGGAAGAAAAATATATATATATTTCCGTACCCCAGCTACTCACGCCTCCCCCCCCTCCCCTTTCGAAAGAAAATTGTGATTAAGGAGAGTGGGGCGGCAGGAAAGAAAAGGGCACAACTTCCTGGCTTGAATCGACAGGCCAGCGACTACCCCACGTCTGCCCGTGCTCGTCACAGGAGCTCGTACTCGCTCGTGCCCGGCGTGGAGATGCCCACCTACGCTCTATGCCTTTCTTAGGGTTGTTCTTATCAAGCAACTTTTTTCTAAAATTTCCAATAATTTTTTTCGCGCAATTTTCAGGACTTCCATATTTTCCAAAACAAATTTCCAAATATTTGAATGCGAAGCCTTCCAAATCTTTTGCCTTCTGTAAAAACCCCAAATTTCCAAATAAATCCTGTTTTTTTTAAATCTAAAAAAAAAAAAAAGGAAAAATTGAAAATGAAGTTGCTCCGATAAGAACGGGCCTTAGATGGACTGCGAGCGGGGTTTTTCCCTCCAGCCAATCTGCTCTATCCCCAGTTCCCGATGGAGACATACCACATTCTCTCTACCAGTAAACCCTGCTTTGTCATTTACCCCGTTTGCTGAGGCCGTAACTCTGTCTACGGACAAAACTACCCTTAATGTATATCTTTCAAATTGCATTTTATGATCGTTTCCTGAGTCGTGGGAGAGAGATAGGTTCCTCCCCTCGGCCAGATACCTGTATCGCTGCTTCCTGCAATACCCCTCGTATGTCGACCATCATATTCAACGCCTCTCTCCCTCCCATTATATCCGCCAGGTTCCTAAGTAGTACAGCCTACAGTTGTCTCGGATGACCAAGTCTCAGCATGGTACGGTACCATTCTACTCCTCCAACACCGAGGTAATGTGAGACTACTTTTTCCGTACTCTAAAATATCTCCTGCCCCACACTGTTCCTTCCCCCGGCTGCCTCTCCCTTGCCACCTTTCCCTTCGCCAGCTCACGTGACACACTCGTGGAGTCTTTTGTGTTATTGCGCGTGTACGCCTAGTACGCGCCGGACCTCCACCTCCTCTCTCTCTGAATGACTCGTTCGGCGATGTCTCCCCCCGCCGCGAGCGTGATCGCGGCTCCTATGCGCAACGAGTGCAAGGCGAACTCATCGGGATTCCGACCTGATTTTACCACAACCTCTTTGATCGCTCGAAGGGCACGGCTACCTCACAACTCGTACGGCCTTGCCACAGCCATACGAGGACAGGAAGGCATGGTCGGGAAAACCAAGGAAGCATGACCTCAACTCCAACATATGAGCGACGACCCCGCCGTCGCCCCTAAAGGACGACCGTGGCCCACGAACCTCACTGCGAGTCCGGACGCGCACACTACCAACCTGTTCCTGATCTCCTTCATGCCTCTTGAACCACACTCCTACTTTGTCCGGTGGATGCCCTCGCATGTCTCTTAAGTGTGTGCCCTTGACATAAAACGCCACATCACCCCGCGTCAGGCAGTGTACCGGGTGAACTACCTCCGAATCAGCGGCAAACATTCGGTCCGACCGCGTCATCAGAACGTAACTCAGACACAGACACAGGTACAATACTTTCCCCTCCGGGCCCAACGTTGGAATGAGGGTTTTCCCTGCGAGTAGCATGCCAAACGACACCGGTAAACGGACGACGCGTGGCGTTCCAATAGCCACGTGGGCCTGTGCAGTATCTCTGAGCGCACACTGGACCACAGGAGCCGTGACCGGCAGCTTCACTCCTACTCTCAGTCGGTAGAAGTACTGCACCGCCCCGAGTCTTTTTGGCGATTGCATTCGCCAAGTTACCTTCCGACGCACAACACCACGATACGAACTCGATCAACGCTCAGGCCTTACAGCTCTCCAAGTCACTCGACGCCAAAAACTGATAACCCATCAACCTGCGACACGTACTCCAAGACCGGCGACCAGACTCGTACGTACGCCTAGTCGAGCTCGCAACTGAGGCGAAGATGTCGGTACCGATATCTGCCCCGGCCTCCCCCAGGCGCTGCTCCGGAGGCCCAGATGTCCGTACGGACAGCCCCCCCCGCCTCTCCCAGGCGCTGCTCCCAGTGGCGCCGGTGATCAAACGCGTCGTGCCTTTGGGACCGTCACGCCCGTCCGTGCAAAGAAAACCCTATCCGAGCGCGGAAGTAGCTGCTGCAGAAAACCTTTGCGTCCGAACCGGCAGCCGCGTGCTTCCTCCACGCGTAAAAGTGGCCAGCCAGCTTTTGCATTGTGCATAATCGCTGCCAACGACGCCAAAGACTCGCGCTCGGAGGGTGCAGGCGGCGAAGGGGATAGGTGGGGGGGGGGGGGGAAGGGGTCACCAATGCATTCACAATGGTGTGGAGTCGCAGGTGGTGAATATTTTCACCTCTGCCCCCCCATAGCGGCTCGAGCTATGCCCAGTGTACGTGTTGTGTGATACGACGACCCGATGTTTGCCAGCACAACGAGGCCGTCTGTCATAAACACAAACATTCGCCGGGTATACCAATTTTTACCCACGTGGGCCATCCTGTAAGGGGGCCATCCTGTAAGGGGGGACCAGACCGATTAGCGCCATGGTACACCAACGGCCCCAGTATACGAGTGCCTTCCCCCATCAAAAGGGAAGGCATAACATTGGATGTTTGACGTCCCCTCGGAATTAGCAGCGGCCGAGGGCTGTCGGAATATCACAAACAATCAGGATGTCAACGTGAACAGCCAAGCAGGAGCCACTTTCTCAGCCCACAGATTCGATTTCCGTATCGGAACCGTTCATCTGTATTTTCCTCGTGTTTCCGCAAATACTTCTTTTTTCCTCCGGAACAAAGGATAAAATTGCGAATATAAAAGGGTGAGCTTGTATAGTGTGAGCCCGAATAACATTTGTTGGTAGCATAGGAGGTTGGCATTTGTTTGGGCCGCACATCGGCCGCCAACGTTCGCGGCACACACGGCTGTCGTCGGTGCCGGAACTGCGCATTTATGTCTCCCTCGTGTGTGTTGAGGGACAATGCCCCATGTGTAACGGTGAGCAATGGTCAGGGTGGGTGCCACCATACCTGCCTCCTTTCTCTCTACCGTGGGCGTGCCCTCAACTGGGCAACATACGTGCGGAGACTAAATAATAAACCTATGCAACGGAAGGTGAAAAGGTGAGGCGAGGCGTGGCCTTGTCGCATCCGTCGATACTTTTTCATCGGGCTTTCCGACCCGGGTTGAGCCTGAAAGGGACAGCTGAACCTCGAGCAGTACTGCCCGCAATCTTTGCAGCGAGCCCGTCCCCCACTGTCTTGACAGCAGGTAACCTTTGGGCGGTCGTACATCGATGTGTTTTCATCGTGTAGTGCCCCTTACAAGAACCAAAAAAAAAAGCGATGGCGGAGGGGGACGGCACCCCCTCGAGGGGTGGTCTCCACAGCGACCCTGCCCCCCTTTGTCTCCATAGCGGGCAACTCCTTGGCGGTCGTGCATTAATCTATTTTCACCATGCATTCCGGCCCAGGTCAAGCATGCGGGGGGCAACTTCCCCTCGGGCAGTTGTGCCCGCTGTCTCCACAGCGGACCTGCCACCGCCCTGCTGTCTCCACAGCGGGGAACTCCCTTTCGGTTGTACGTCGATTTGTTTGCGTCGGGTGTTCGCCAAAAACAAAATATAGGAAGTCGTGCCCGCTGTGTCCACAACGACCGCGAGGAAACTCATTGATGGCCGTACTTCGATGTGTTTGCGTCGGGTCATCGCTCAAAACAAGTATGGGCAATTCCGCTCGCTGTCTTCACCGCAGACTCGCCCCCCCCCCTCGCGATCTCTACAGCGGGGAGCTTGTTGATGGTCGCGCAATATGGTGGAAAAAAACATATATATATATATTTATATATATATATATATATATATTTTTCTTCTTCTTTTTCTCAGCGCGCCCCTTGCAACACACATCTGGGTGTATCTTCTCCCGTACAGCCCCTGGGTGGGTAACTCAGAACACATGAGCGTCAAGCTAAGCATCCCGACCAACAATAACAACGTGGGGGGCGGTGGGGGAGGCGTAGCAGCGCTTTGCTTCCC